>JAFBJT010112535.1:73135-132081 GCA_016785325.1 Chascanopsetta lugubris
TGTGTGTGTCGATATGTGTGTCTGTATATGCGTGTGTGTGTATGTATATATATATATATGTGTATGTGTCTATGTGTGTGTTTGTGTGTATCTATGTGTGTCTGTGTGTGTGTGTGTATGAAATAGTATATTTTCATTTGTGTGTGTTTATGTGGGCTTCTATATGTGTGTCTGTATGTGTGGGTCTATATATGTGTGTGTGTGTGTGTGTGTGTGTGTATGGCTCGGCTCCAGGGAGACGACTCCAGTCTGTGACTGTGTCTGCTGCAGTAAACACATCACATGCTGGTTCTCTCTCTCTCTCTCTCTCTCTCTCTCTCTCTCTCTCTCGCTCCGTCCCTCATGTACATACTGTGACCTCTGATCCTATGATTCCATCCAGACCCTCTGCATTTATCAGCTCAGATACTGAGTTGATGCTCTCCACGCCATCACACTTGATTAATGCACTGCTTCCTGTGTCTGACGTGTCCATGACCTCAAGTACCCGCCCCCCCGCCCCCCGCCCCACGTTTGAAAGATTTAGGTCTCTTCTTCTACCACTAATGAAATAACGGCAGCTCCCCTTTTCTTTCATGGCACACATACAAATTTCCACTGTGGCCATTCCGTTTAACAATCAGTGTTTAAACAGCATTTATACTTAAGAGGAATTTTTTTCAGGTGCAGTGTGTAAGATTTGGTGATATCTATAGGTGATGTTGCATTTTGTATCCATCAGGTAGAGAGAACCCATGGTAGCCCTGGGTTGCCATTAAAGCTCAGAAGATGCTTTGTACATCCACTCTGAGCTATTATAAAAATCCCCCATAGGGAGGACCCACTCCTATGAAGTGGTTATAGATTTGTAAACATGTCAACATATAGTTGTTTTGTAATTGTATTTCTACAGATAGAAGTGGCAACAATTGACAGAAATCTTACACACTGCACTTTTAACGGTATTTTCACAATTGATGTAATTTAACCTGATGTGACTGAAAGTCCCATGGGAAGTAGATAAAGGTCATTACTTGAAGGAATTTTGCATTAACAAGGTTAATAAGCTCATCATTAACTGTTGTACCCCCCCCTTCCCCTTCCCCCCAGGACTCGAAGCAAGTGGTGGAGTCCTACAAGTCTGGGTTCGAGCCGCCAGGTGACGTGGAGTTTGAGGACTACGGCCAGGCCATGAAGAGGACGGCGTCCGACACCAGCCTGACCAACTCCAGGGAGGGCAAGGAGAAGCATCCCAGCAAGAGCAAGGGCAAACTCTGGCCTTTCATTAAGAACAAGAACAAGGTAACACATGAATGCACACGCTCACACACAGAGACGTACAACGCAGGGCGACGCCTCAGCGGTCACTCTGAATCTCATCTTTTTGTGCACATTTGGAGGTCACGCTGCACTTTGGGGGAGGCTTTTTATGGGCTGGAAGGAGGTTATAGGTTCTATTGTTTTACGTCTTGTTTTACAGTGGCTATAAAATGTGCGCCCAGTGTAGCATTTGTCACGTTGTTATTCTTTGATTTAACCCCCACCCTCAACTTTTTCCCTCCTCACTCTCACAATTACGGAGACTTCAGTAACACACACTAATGCATTTCTACCTTTTGGACTTTCGGACTCATCTGGCAGATATTAACTCGATGTAAAGTAGGTGCCCCCCCCTCCTGTCCTCACTATCTTTCCACTGATCGGCCCCAAGTCGCCTCCTTCGGTTTCCTGCCTCTCAACAGCAAACAAACTGATCTCTGACTGCCTCATGGGCTGGTGGCAGTGTTGGTACTGAATAAGATCAGAGCATGAGTGAGTAATTGTGTGTGTGTGTGTGTGTGTGTGTGTGTGTGTGTGTGTGTGTGTGTGTGTGTGTGTGTGTAAGAGGAAGGGTGGCAGCAAGAGTGTGTGATTCTACTTGGGAAACCTGGACTTTTCCAGAAAAACATATTTTTGTTATTTCCCATTGAAACAATAGACTGAATATAAAGATGGACGAAAGGCCACCTGGTGGCCGGCTGCCGTATAGGTCATGAATCTCCTCCATGTCAGCAAATGAGACATGAGCCCAATTAAAAAAGACAGATTACACATTTGATCATCTTTTATAGATGGTTTCTGTTATCACACTGATGTGCTATATTTTGGTTCATTTCCTGTTTGTCAGCGTTGTTACCAAAATAAAACACATCATACTATTACCGGTACTCTCAAAACCGAATTGATTATGTATTTATCATTAATGACCATGATAAGATTATTATGGCACATGGATCACCTCTATAGTCTTATGTCATACATTTTTAATGATATAGTATGTAAGTAACATTAAAATCTAATCGTTCGAGTGAGTGGAGATGCACCATCCATCTTTATTTACAGTCTATGGATGAAACATGTCAACAGTTGTACACACGGACACACAGTCTCTATGCTCAGCATTAACACACATGCATGGAGGCTGCAGTTGCAGGAATCTGGGTCTATGGGTCTGTTTCTTAATCTGGGTTTGTAAACGCTGGCAAGGTCACTGTATCACTCGCATGCATCGGGATTTAAACCCGACACCGCTTCCGACTCTTCAACTCCAGAGCTGTTTCTTGAATGATGCAGTCGCGTGTTTTACGGACCGCAAAATGTAAATTAGCTGCCTCTGATGATGATGACCATGATGACCTCGAATTTAGCATCTGGGATGTTGGTGGTGAATTCCCCGAGTTGTCGGGAAATGGGAGGGATTGAAAAAGAACTCAAACGGAAGCCTGCATGTGCTTTGACTGACACCGCCGTTTGCTTCGTCGCTTGCTTTAACACAAGTTGCGCTGCCTACTCACGATTTTTCTTCCTTCTCAACTGTTTATTTATGTTTTTTTTATTTACGTGCTTTCCTCCACAACATAACGACTGATACTAGTTGTCTTTTGTTGGGTTTTTGTGTTTGTGTGCTCATTTTTTAATATTTGTCGGAGGCTTATTTATTTCGTTTTGTGTTCCCTCCTCCTTTTCGTTGATCTTCTCGTCCCCCTCCCCCCCTTTTCTCTTCCTTCTCCTCTTCTGTGTCTGCTCCTTCTCTTCTTCCTCTTCTTCCTCCTGTCCGTCACGGTTTCCCCTTTATCTTTTACCGGTAGCTTATGTCCCTGTTAACGTCCCCCCACCAGCCCCCACCTGCCCCCCCAGCCTCATCCCCGCCCTCACCCTCTGCTGTTCCCAACGACCCCCAGTCTCCCAAGCAGCACAAGGAGCCCCTCTCCCACCGCCTCAACGACTTCATGGCCTCCAAACCCAAAATGCACTGCCTCCGGAGCCTGAGGCGAGGGGTAAGTGTGTATGTGCACGTATGTGTGTGTGTGCGTGTGGGTGTCCAGCAAGCTTCTTTCTGTGCACACCTGTATGAGCCCATCTACCTGCTGCACTGTATGGGAGAAGACATAGATGACTTTTATTTTGAAAGGTCCATCATCAAAACAGACAAAAGGAGTATAAGTCATCGACCTTCCCCCATACAGTGCTTTTATGCTTCTCTAGTTGGCTAACTCTGAATCCATCACACATGTCCGTCTAACCATCCAGTCCCTCCATCTTGTCTCTTCATCTGTCATCATACTAACCATGCTCATGACCATACCTCACATGTTCCTTCCGGCAGCTCACAAATATAGATTTAATTTTGTTTACTCTGATAAGGGCTACAGTCGATTCCGTGAAGTGGCGTGAATCGGTTGCTATAGCGATTCACGAAAAAAGGCCAATAGAACAATATGTGTGCATATCATGGAGGAAACCAATGAAGGTCTGCGGGGGGGTGGGGGGGTGGAAAGGGGAAGTGTGTGTTTTTTCTAGTGTCGGACAAAATCAAACAGGAAGTGCACGTATCTCGAAGCGGAAGTGCTGCAACAACTTGAGAGAGGAGCGATAAAACAAGTTCAATCTGACGCATTGTTTTGAACCACATGTAGATTTTTACAACTATATTGTGACCCTAGTGTGACATTTTATCACACATGGTTCAGAAACCACATTCAAATGAGTCCCATATATCATTTAATTGCATGTTCCACAGTTTCTTGTTATATGTTTGCCATGTATATAGATGTTGTTTGATTTTAGATCGAAGGTAAATACAGGAACAACAGAAGGTGCCACATGTGTGAATCCCTTTAAATGGCACCAGCCTCACTGGGACACAGAGTTCGGATGAATGCGCCTTAACACCAGCTAATGAGGAGTTAGCACCGCTCTTCACCTCCAACAGCTTAAATCAAGCCAAGTAGGACTAAGTCAATGAATGATATCATCTTGTGTTCTCCTCTTAACGACCTGACCAGGTGCATCTCATCAACAGGTGATTGGCTGTCAGATAGGGACAGAGCACAAACACACTCAGCCCTTTACTAAGCTTTCTAAATACCTGTATTGTAATTCAGGGTATTCAATATTTGTTCATTATATTAAAATTCCAATGTCACATGACATATACTCATTATTGTATCTGGGATTACTTGCGGCACTGTCACCTCTGTTTCTAGCTATAGTGGCTAGGAAGCTCATTAGCCTTATTTACATGTACAATAGTATTTCTTTATCATCGCAATTATATTTATTTGATTTGAAGAACATGAACTAGAACTGAAGTCTTATTTGTGGTATGCCCTGTAATATGAATAATCTATTTACACATAAAACATGTAAAATAATAATAATGTCTCATTCAGCGTATATGTCATAATATTGATCAATATACATGTAGTTGGACAAAAAGTACAATTGGGGACAGTTTTATTTTTAGACCTAATTTAAATATTCTATGTTAAAATTAAATATATACTGCGAGAAAGAATATGCAAATATGGGATATTATATGTGGGTATATCCTGAGATGTGTTGATGCCAGTTTGTATCCCTCTGTTCTTTAACCTTTGAGCAAGGCAGCATGAGGTCATCAATGGGCACTACTCTTTAAAAAAAAAAAAAAATGTATAGCTCTAACCAGTTCACCATCATATGGAAATAGATATAAAATTCCTTAGCCTCCTTTATGTGGAATGAGAGCAGGATGCGCTGGAGCCTTTATGTGTGTTGCACATTAGCCCTGTGATCCATCCACAGTCACTGTGTATGTGGGTGCGTTATGTGCGTATGTATGTGCGCGTGTGTCTGGCTGTCAGATATTGTAAGAATATAAGAGTATAAGAGCTTTAAGAAGAAGTCAGTGCTGTGTTTCTGAGGCTGTGTTCTCTCCGACGACCACTGCAGCAGCAATCGCCACGCTCGCTCAGTTGTCACAAAGAGCTCATGAAGAGGACTCTGGGCCGACCTACATATGCATTCGAAGCCAGGCAATATGTTGTAAGTGTGTGTGAGGGGGCGTCAGTGAGAACCAGCAGGTGTGTGTGTGTGTGTGTGTGTGTGTGGGGGGGGGGGGTAAGGGTGTATGGGTGTGATCGGTAAAGGCCATGTACAGCACTGTGGCCTCTTGAACTGCCACAACTGATGGCACAATGGAAGCCAGTGTCTGTGCCTGGCTCCTTATTGATCACATGGCATCAACACGCGTACAACCGGGACGAATGGCTGCAGGAAGTAATGACATCATCCCCACATCACATGCTGTTAGCTTAAGGTTTTACTTGTTGCTCGCATGGCGCCCGCGGCTGTATTAGGACTTCCCCTCATAGAGCATCACAAGAGAGAGGGGGAGGGAGGGAGAGGGGTGAATTCCCAAAGTGTCACCAGCACCTGTAGATGATGATGATGATGAGGGGGCGTGGCGGTGCCACTCATCCCTACCTGGCGTCACTTGAGGTGCTGGTCACACTTTGGATGTGTGTTAAGTGCCCAGAATTCGCCCCGTCCAGGGCTTTGTTTGTGCTAAACTGCAGCAGTGTTATCCGTCTGTAAGTTCATGGATATACCTCTATATCTATATATATATATATGTGTGTGTGTCCTGTGATACATTATATTTACCATTCATATAGAAATCAAAAACAACAACCCAACGTATGAGGACATATTTATTTAGTAAGTGCTTGAGAAAGAAATATGTATACTACCTTCTTTGATAGTACAATTTCAATTATATTTGATTGCTACATTATATAATACTTTATTCTCTGAATACAAATGGAATCATTGGAATCAAGTCCCTGTAAAACAGAAACAGTATTCATTCTCTTACTCTACTCATTTTGATAGGTGTGACAGAGAGTATATGTAGGGAATGTTGGAGTCAATGTAGGCTTTAGATTTGATTTTCCAAATGTTGCTTATGCAAAAAAAGGTGAACAATGTAATATTCAACAAATAGTATTAGTAGTTTAAGAGGATGATAACCGGTATTTTGAATTAATAATGTATCACTGTAAAGGGAAATCTGTCAAAGTGATCTTACATCAGCCTCTGTAATTTCCATTTTCCATTGACATCCATTCATTATTTATGTTTATATTGTCCTCTTTCAGCCCCAAATCAAAGTTTTATTTTGTTTTTTTTATTTTCTATACCATTAACGAAATAACCAAACTAGAATTCCCCTTATACCCCGTGTCATTTTCCACATTATCATGTATACGAGCCCTTTGAAACACTCATTCTGCAGCTTTGTTACACGCAGACATACAGTATTAGCATGCGTGTGGGCGAGTTCGGAGGATCACAGTGCGTCGTATAGTGGACTGTTGTGGATCCCTTCAGGCGGATGATTTCATTAGTGGGACTAAAGCAAATGGAGCTCCTCAGTGCACCAGCCCTCCAGCCTCTAACAGGATTACATGTCATCGGTCGTTAACCTGCTATCCCCTCCTCCTCTGCGCTCTCAGAATAATTCCCTTTTTCTATTCATTTCAAATTTTTTTTCAGTTTCTACTTCTTTCCCCTGAAGCTTTAAAAAAACAAACAAATCTGAATATGATTTGAACTCCTTCAGATTGGAAGTGTCTCTCCATATGAACCTGTATTTTGTGACACATGCTTCTGACGCCCTCTGCTGGCATTGCCCTGCAGTGGTAGCACAGAAGTATAAATCTATCCTTGAGTCAATATCCCTCTACCTCTTCCTCCTCTACATCCATCCTTCCTTAATCATTTCCATACTTTGTACTCCATTCTTGTGCAGTAGGTCGGTCCCTGTCGCCAACTTCTCTCTCTGTCTTTCATGAATCTATTTCGAAAGAGATGTTAAACCTCACCACACCAGAAGAGCTGCAGCTCTAGATGGAGAACAAAACCTCTCTCTCGCTCTAGAGCCGTACCCTCTTTCAATCAAATGGTGAAGTTTGGCAAATGTTTGAGTGGACATTGTAAGAAATGCTCATACGTTTCTCTTGGAGATTGTTGACTTTTGTCTGTTTCTCTCTTTTTCCTCTCCTCTCCATTTCTATTTCCTCCCCCTCCCCCCAACACACATGAAGCTTTCTCTCAAGCTGGTAAGCATGACCGTGTAACCGCTCCACCGTACAGCGGCATGACTTCGCATGTCACGTCCTGCCAATAACACATTATTAATAACGCACTCTTTTGTTTTCGTCGTTGTGCTCTAATTATTTTTTTCTGATTTGAGTCCATCCTATTAATTCTGTTGGTGTGGCACAACGATGGACCCCAACGCTCATATCGTTGTTTTACATATTTACATTTTTGTTATTGTTTGGTTTTTTTTATGTTGTCGTTTTGTCTCTCCTCCCTCCCCCCAACTATATGTGTGTGTGTGTGTGTGTGTGTGTGTGTGTGTGTGGTCTCTGTGGTGCAGATCACTCTCAATTCCCACATCCGGAATCTCATTGAGGTGATCAGATTTACTCTTGTTGTGTTCGTCTCCGTAGCCTCCCTCTCCGTGGGTCTGGTAGTCCATTGTCTCTGTCCCAACACTTTTTGTGTTTGTGTAACAAAAATACTAATCGTGTAGTCGTCACTCACTCTTGTCCTTAATTAAACTGCATGACGAGATGTAGTGAATCATTAGAATCAGTTGTTCTCTGAACTGATCCAAGATTGATGCAGATACCATGGGAATGCACTTTTTTTAAGATTACCAATGTCATGTTAAAGACATGTCGAGCAGTTATTTTAGCTTGCGTTAACTTTCTAAGTGAATGAACCTTAAATGCATTGAAAGTCAAACAACAACCTAATGCCTGTGTGTAGTTTTAGTTATCGTAGGAGAGACTTGAAACACTAACACACATACGACACATGTCTGCACTGTAACTTGTGATGGAGCATGTCAATGCACGTTGATTGACAGATCTTTGTTGTTGTTGTTGTTGTTGTTGCATGCCTGGTTTTAGTGTTGCAAGGTGATGCAAGGGGAAAGGGTAAGGTCACCGTGGTAACCTATAGCTGCCGTGACCTTTGACCTCACAAATTGTAGCTCCAACAGATTTATCGACGAGATCCAGTCTCAGGCCTTGACCTATTCAGACCACACAGAATATTATGATTTTGACTGTTGTATCAGAGGACAATTCACAATTGTCCCCGCCCCCCTCAACCATCGGCCAATCACATGACCTCAAGGGCTCTAACAGTGGAAGATCTTCCAAATAAAACTCAGCAGAAGTGAACTTCTGAGAGATTGAAGCTTAAATCATTATTTCTTCTTATTTTATTTGTATTATCATATTAAAGTCTGACATGACTGGGGCTCCATACATCCTGTCTACCTCTCTATTGCCAGGCAGCATGACTCAGCAGTTCAAACCAGAAGACACAGAGACACATTAGCCAGCTCACACCGGAACTCAACGAGGATGCATCTAATGCAATATTACATTTACGGGAGCTTTAGTAGTGAAGGTGTGGCGCCTGAATAGGTGAAAGGCCTCGGGTTTTATATGCAGACAAACATCCCAGCTCTCTGTGAGTGTGTTAGAGAGCAGCTGCAGTATCTCCTCCAGGCCGAATTATCTTTTTAACATGAGTAACATGAGCTCAATCCTCCATTTATCCACTTCACAAGGTTTTAATAGGGAAGGGAGATACTGCACCTAACCAAGATAAGATCCCTGTCAAAAAAGCAACAGAGTATAAACTCTGCTTCTCCTTATCTCATGGTTTCTTCTGTCTTCTTCTCCATGTTTGGTTCCTTTCCCTCCTCCTCCTCCTCCTCCTCTTTAGGGTTCTGGACCAGAGGACTTCAGCCACCTGCCACCAGAGCAGAGGAGGAAGAAGCTCCAGGGAAAGATCGATGACTTAAATAAAGACATACAGAAAGAGATGGACCAGAGGTACGTTTCACATTTATTAGTGGGGACCCCAGGGGATGCATGGAGAATCGGTCCTATATGTGCCCCATATGAGTATCACATACACACAAGTTTTTATTTCCAGCACGGACGTTAAAAAAGCAAAACAAAAGCAAAGCACCCCCATTGCTTGAATCTTGAAGATAATCTCCAACTCATTTCATATTGTGACATCTGTGATCTCAACGCTTCAATTTGTCTTTGATATGCAAAAAAAAGTAATTGTCGTTATTCCTCGTAGGGACGCCCTAACTAAAATGAAAGACGTTTACGTGAAGAACCCCCAGATGGGAGACCCGGCCAGCGTGGACCCCAGACTATCAGAGATCGGCCAGAACATTGAGAAGCTGCAGTTCGAAGTGCAGAAGTTCGAGGTGAGTCCGGTCGCAGCTCTCGCTTTCAGTTAGTGTTGGCAGCGTTATCTTGTTTTAGCAAATCTGAGACAGTAAATAATCGAGGCGCTCCAAGCGCACCCTCATGCCTTGGGCTGCTCGTCCATATTAGGAGACGAAGCGATGCAGCTGGAGGAGCTGCAGAAACAAAAGGTCTGCTCTAACCCCTGTAGATAGATGAGCTGGACTGCAAAGAGGGAGACGTGCTCTCCCCTCTGAAGTCTGTTTCCAAAAACATTCAATCTTCCTCACTGATAAATATAATCCCAATGAATGTGAGTTGGAAGTCATGGCGCAATCCCCGCATGTGTTTCAGGGCTGGTTAGCGGAGGTGGAGGAGAGGATGCCGTCCAAGAGCGACCGGAGGAGCGGCGTCTACGAGACGCAGAACAACACGACAGTGAGCAACAACTGCGCGCAGGACAGAGAGAGGTATGGTATACTCATGGCAAACACACCCCAAATAGGCCCCACCCCCCCTTACATATACCACTGGAGTCGCGTACACACAAGAAAGCGATGTATGTGTTCACGGTATATTTACTGTGTGTGTGTTGGCCCTTGAGCAGCCCGGACGGCAGCTACACGGAGGAGCAGAATTCAGAGACTCAGGTGAAAGCCAACACCCACCCAGTCCCCACGTCCACCACGCCGGAGTTCGACGATGAGTTTGACGACGAGGAGACCCTGCCCACCATCGGCACCTGTAAAGCCTTGTACCCGTTCGAAGGTAGTTGACTATTAACAAAATAATTGTCTGAAATTACAAAAAAAAATACAGTATTAGAGTGTTTGGAAACGACAGTCGTGACATCAGACCGAATGTGGCATAAGCAAATGAATGTAGGTCAATCTAGCGTCAATGCCACCTATTCACCACTAGAGTGAGTCATGAGCTACTACAGTGCTCAGTCTGCCTCATAGCGAGTTCATTCATAGTCCAAACTGGGCCTTGGCCCCTCTGTGTGCAGGGAGTGGGGATGTGATTTGAATTTCTCTTGAATGAGTGTGAGTCAGGGTGTGACCTCCCAGCAGAAATGTGAGGAGGACGAGGAAGAGAGCGAATATCAGCTCATTTTCACATTCAAATTCTCCAAGGATGACAAATATAGCAGTGGGTGTAAATCTGAGAGAGAGAGAGAGAGAGAGAGAGAGAGAGATTGTAAACACTACCGATTATTATTTATTATTATTATTATTATTATTATGACGTGGGTCTCTTCACAGCTTTTTGGGGAGCGAGTAAGCCAGAACAGGATCTAATCTCTCTCTCCTCCTTCCTTTCGCTTCTCCCAGGTCACAACGAGGGCACCATCTCGGTGACCGAGGGCGAACTGCTATATGTCATAGAGGAAGACAAAGGGGACGGGTGGACGCGGGTGCGCCGCAACGAGGATGAGGAGGGATACGTGCCCACGTCCTACGTGGAGGTGTTTTTGGAAACAAATGCCAAAGGTGCTATGACATACATTTAACCCCCAGTTGTGTTCCTGTGACTCAGCAGGCTTTTTAAGATTGTCACTGGAGGCTCAGATAAGAGTGCCCTTCTTTCACACCCCCCCCCCCCCCCCCCCCCCCCCCCCCCCCCCCCCCCACACACATAGTGTTGTTCAGTGTTCCAGAGGGACGGACCAATCAGATTTGTCCATTGTGCCTCAGGACAGACGGGACGGACAGTGTTTGTTTCCCTGAGCTCTGAACAAAACACCTTTCAGTGGAATGACTGTGGAGGAGGATGTTGCGTACAAGAGAAGCTTATTGTTCCTCACCTTCTCGCCTGCTGCAGTGCCATCTAGCTGTCACACTTATATCACATATGTCACAGCTCAGCACGAGGGGAGGAGTCACTCACGTGTACATTTCAAACACTTGATTTTTATTGTGTGTGTGTATTATAAGATGTAAAACTGTCCAGCTTTTAATCAAGAGTCTGAACCACGAGCCGATAAATGTGGTTATAGACAGTCACCTTCAGTGTGCCCCACCTGCAGTCGAATCACAGCTACTGCGTAAAAGCATGCCCGATGTGCAATCATTCAAATGTAATTAAGATCTGCTGTAAGATATGAGAACATATTTTTGTAGGTTAAAGAGGAAAAAACAAAAAACAAAAAATCATATTTCCCCTTTCAAGTGTTGCATGCTGTAGGTTTATTATTGTGCTGGTACAATGTTTACGGTATTCACCATTTTATTAGTGGCTTATTATCCCTTTTGTTTCTTTCTTCCTTTTTCAATCCACCTTTTGATAATGAGAGCTGGTCCTTATTTAATTTTTTTCACAGACCAGTGGTAAGAGGAATACAAAGGAAAAGAGAATTAGCCGACATGGTGAGACTGGCCTGAGATATGAAGCTGGTCGTGATTTGAAAAGCCTGGTTGGTTTTCATGCATGGGTCTGTGAGCGGCACCTCACTGGAGACGCATGGTGTTTGTGTGTGTGTGTGAGTGTGTGAAGCCTCTGGTTGTTTCACCTCACTGCTGCTGGGCCTGTTTAAACATGTTCACAACGGCTATCCTGTCAGAATGCGCATGTTTTTTGTTGAGGTCAAAGGTTAAACAACCTGGTCAGTTACAAATGCATGGAGAGCTACCTTCAATTAAGCGGTTGGTTGCTCCACCTAGTGTTAAAACTAAAGTCAAATTAAGTGGGGCTGTATTTTGGAAACCACTGCCTTATACTGTTGGTCCTCAGACCTGCATCTGTTTCTTTATTGAGATCATCACTGATAGGTTTTCCCTGTTAAAAGGGTTTTTTCCCTGGTAGTTTTTCCTTACTCTTGTTGAGGGTCTAAGGACAGAGGATGTTACCCACCCTGTGAAGCCCTATTAGACAAACTGTGATTTGTAAATGCGGGCTATATAAATAAACTTTGATTGATTGATTGATAGGTTGATGGGATGCAGATGTTTATAGAGTAAGGGAGTGTCATCTCAACACAGGCTCAGACATATTTCAACACCAGATGCGAACAGGGTGTTGACACCAGATCTGATCCGAGTTCAGAAAAATCGGTCTGTCCTTTGTTTACCGTCCCTGTCCAACTTCAGCTCCGATGAGTCATTTCAGAGGGTTTGAAATTTGGATTTTTGTGGCATGTGGCAAAACCATTTGAAATGAAAAACATTATATCGGCATGTTGTGAGCAAGTCAAGCACCCGCACTCGTGCATTCAAGGTCCAATGAGGTTAATGTCAGTGAAATGTAGTTTCTCTCCTGGATTCGACTCTATATATTCCCCTTTGAAAACTAACTTTTCTCTTTGTCATGTTTGTTTGTATATTTCAAATTGCAGATTCCTAAAAGTGGAGGAACGGCAGGGCAAGCACGCCTCGGGAGAAACCCCCACCACGCTCCTCAAAATGTTCACAGAGTCTGAGAAAGTGACAGATTCAAAAAGAGAGAGAGAGAGAGAGAGAGAGACGGCCGATAGTATCTGCTACACACACACACATACAAAACAAAACTTTATCTGCAGTGTTTGCGCTCATCTCAATTCGAGTTAACACCCCCCCCCCACACACACACACACACACACACACACCACAGTGCATAATGTCCTCCGTGTCGCTTTCAGCAAAGCTTCGCTTCTTAATGTCACTAACTCCGCTCTGCACCAGGCACGGCCATTCAAACATGGCGCTGTTGGCTTCCTCAGACTGAACGCCACCCCTCACCCCCCTCCCCATCCCCACCCCCTACCCCCCCCTTCCCCCCCCCCCCCCACCCCCCCACACACACCTTTTACCCACACAGCAGAGGGTATGGTCAGAGAGACCAGCTGGAGGAGCCTGTGGACTGAAGCCCCAGCGGACACACCCCCTTCTTCATCCACCACCATGTGTGTGTGTGTGTGAGGGTCATGAGGGTCACCACCACTTCCTGCTTCCCTCTCCCTCCTCTCCTTATTTGCATATTTTCACACATCAGGAAACAGGAAGTGAAAGGTGTTGAACTGTGTCATGTTTGAGTGATCTGGACGTTTAGTTTTATTTTCTTTATTTTTTCAAAAGGACAATTCTGGAATTTCTCAACTTTTGGTACCGGTCCTGTGGATTGTTTACTGCTGCTACAATGTTTTCTTAAGGGGCAACCCTCACGTGTGACTCCGCCTCCACCCCTCTGTTTGATAGACTGTCAAAGTTACCCCGTAAGATCATATTGTTGCCATGTCATCATGGCTGCCAGCTGATGATATATCTACAGGGCCGACGACTCTAGTGACGGTTGGAAATTCGGGAATGCCCCTTGAATTCAAAGGTGCTGTGTGTCATTAAAAGCCTCACCTCCTCCACACCCACATTCCCAGGACCACCACATAAAGACGGATGATGTCATCATTCACCAATCATTATCCGCTGGGTCCACCCCCCCTGTGTCGTCACTGGTCCCTGTCCTTCTCTCTGACCACACCCACTTTATCATCACCCCTCCCCTTCCTCCTCAGGCGGCTTAGGCGCTGCTTTAAGCCCCACCCTCCTTGCCCCTCCCTCTTACACCCCCTTTGATTTTGTTTTTTGTTGTTGTTCAGCTCTGGGGCGCTGTGGTGTGCTGCATGCTTGCCCTGTCGTCCTCCCACTAACCCACCCGTCGACCCCTCCCCTTCCCCCTCCTCCTCCTCTGCTCGCTGGCGGCCCCTTGAGGAAAAAGAGGAGATGGCAGCGATGCTGCCCACTCCCCTCCCCCTCCCTCCAACCTCCCAGCCTCTCTTTCTTTTTCAGTTAACCCTCATTGCCTGGAGTTTGAATTAACCCGGATGCCACTGTTTGGGGGGTTTGGTGCCTCTTTTCTTCCCAGAAAGCATGACCCTGGGCTTTTTTTGTTGTAATTTAACAGTCAGTGGTTAAGCTCCTCCCCTATTTCAAAACTGCACCAGGGACATGACTTAATTTTCTTACCTCTCCTCAGAATGATCTCATGGTGTGTTTGTTTTACAGTAAATTCACAGTATGTTTGTACAAATGTTAGTGTAGTGTCTAACACAAGTTGTTAGTTGACAGGAAAGGTTTCCCCTTCAAAAAAAACCCTGTTGTTTTGAAATATTATTTTACAACAGCCTACTGTATATGAAAATATACTGTGATTCATCACGCTCATGTGAATTTGCAATTGAGGCGTGACAGGAATCCACCGTTTCTGTGCATTTTTATGTTTGACCACTAGGGGGCAGGAACGATGCAGATGTTAGATGCAGAATTTACACCCTCCCCTCTCCCTCCTGCTCAGAGGCACATATGTGATTTTTAAAGCTTTGTTTTTTAATATTTGAATAATCTTAAATCAAGATTCTGCTTTCCTGCTTTTATGTTACGCTGGATGTTTTTTTTTCTTTCTAAATGGGACTAAAATCCTTTTTAACTGCAAATATGATTTTATTTTGAATGAAGCCATTTGCTGAATATTCATCTGATGCAGAATCTGACATCCCTGTATGGACGAATGATGGACATAAAGAGTGGAAGGAACGATCAAACCCCTGCTGATGCTTCAAAAGACACTTTTTCGCCACCACCTCAAAAATGTCAACACGTCAAACATTTTTGTTTTCGCCGAGTCATCAAAATCTTGATGAGGTGAAAACCACCGCTTATAAGACAGCAGTAGTTTTGTACTGTCTGCCGCTGCTCTGCGGCCATGCAGACCGCCACACACACACACACCTTTTTAGTCGACGCCCCTTCGAATAACCCCACCCTGTACAGAGGAAACGGCGCGATGGAATTAGAGAGAGTATATATGAATATATGAATAAAGATTAAAAAGGAAAAAACATCTATTTTAACTATGGAAGTGGAGTCTTACCCTGACTTTATCTGCTTTGCAAAGTAAGACCGCTTTGTTTTTCCTTGGTGAGGTTTTACCAAATGGTGTGTTTTGCACTTTTTCATTTGTGTTCCATTTGGTAGCCCCATGCTTGTGTTTCAGAGCACTGAATACTTTGTATTGTGTTTACTGTGCCAATTAAATATGCCTGGAAAATAGTGGGAGGAGTCTGGCCCCTTGTTTTCTATCAAATCCCAGTTTAGACGAGCATTTTTATCTTGCAGTTAATTCTCCTCATATTCTTCATTATGACACGTATGTAATAATGGTTACTGGTTTTAATCATGACATTCAACTAAGTGATAATGGTCAATATTTTTTTGTACACATTTATTTTCTTATATTTCAGTTATTAAATAAATCTCAGAGTAGTAGTTAGATTTCAGATTTTATGCTCAAAGCATAATCAGACCAAAACTAAACATGGGTCAACAACTTTATGTCGTTTCTTTTGGCCACTAGAGGGTAGTCATGTTCCACTAGAGTAAAAATCCCATCTCTCCTTTTTAAGACACTGCTCTCCCTCCTGTGACAGAGTCAGAGCTGTTTGAACATGACAGAGCTCCACAGGTGATCCAACTATACAATCCTACTTCCCCCTATTTGTATTTGACTTTGACTCTAAGTAGAGTGAGGTTTTTCTCTCTCCACATTTTCAACACACACACACACACACACACACACACACAATGTGGCAGTCACATGTATTGATCTGGTCCACAGAGACACGGATCAGCCAGCTGACTGATTTCCACTGATCTGCAGCTGTGGTCAATTGCCTCATACGAACACTTAGAAACAGCCTGATGGATCTTTGCTCCCTACATGTCAACAATCCACGTCACATATAAACACAATGATCTCAGTGGAGTTATTCAATAAAGTTTTTATTTTGATTATTTTGCCAGAAAATGAGAGAAAATGTTGATCCCTTTAATCCAAAATAGACACGCTGCACCTTTAATAATCCGTGGCCCATACTGAGGCTTTATATATTTTGGCCAACGGTGACAGTCTGGTCCACTTGTCTGATGAGGAAAGCACACCTCTGGACATGATCCCTGTGTGTGTGCGTGTGTGTGTGTGTGTGTGTGTGTGTGTGTGTGTGTAAAGCCTTTCCATACTAGTTGCACTTGTATCACAAGTGCTACAGTGGAATAAAAGAACCCAAAACAAACTGGTGTGGATTTTACTGACATCTAGTGGTGAGGTTACATGAACACCCCACACTCATCCCTCCTTCATGAAAAACACGGCAGTGCAACATGGCGGCCTCCATGGGCCCAGACCGAGATAATGGAAACGTGCATGCATGTACGTGATTATATTCAGACCTTTATTTACATAACAGTGATGTGATTAGTGCACAGTAACAAAGTTGATCTACTGTTACTGTGATTGAAGAATATTATTGATCATCACGTTTCCACTCGAACCAGAGGAGCACCAAGGGCCTCGTGGACCCCCCCCCCCCTCTCTCTGACTCTCTCTGATGGATCTGGAGCGTGGACATGGTGCAGGTGTGGTGACCCAGCAAATTTTATTATTCACAGTCTTTGTGATGGCAGAAATCAGGCCTGGAATGAGTAAACATGTTTCCATGCCGAACAGTGCTCAGCTGCTGACCTGCTGCTGAATCTCTGCAGAAAGAAAAAAAAGAACCTGTGGACTCGTCCTCCCCCGCACGGACGACCATGTTACAGCCACAGACGCGCCACTAATAGACTACAGTGCTTTAATTTTAGAGTCAAACACAATGACATTTACAGAGACCACAGTCGCTCTGCCAGCGTCACCAAGCAAAGGGAAACAAGGAAGGTCAGGGAGAAGCCGACTCTGTGGGAGCGGCTTCAGTTTTCCCTGTCGTACTGCAATAAAATGACGATTCAGCCAAAATGGGGCAACCAAGGGAATGTTGTTATTTTGCCAGATCCCAGAGTGTGAGTGGGTTCAGTCACTTATCCATTAAAAACATCATGATATGGTGAAGGATATGTCCCACCTGTCTAACACTCTGTTATTCCTCACAGAGGAGAGAAATGAAAGTGTGTCAGGTCCTGGGATGTGATCTATGTTCCAGCAGGGGGTCCAAGGGTCTGCAAATATTACCTTTATTTATTTGGTTTCTTTTTTTTTTCAATTTTACATTTAATTTCTTTTGTGGCAACAGCCTAGGTGGCCTTTGCCAAGGGCAGGGATCAGAAAGTGATTGAGGACACGTAGTGGTTCCATCAGTCTCTCGGAGCAGAAGCAGCAGGAGGTTAAAGAACCATTGATGTGTGCTATAAGTTTACACTGGGCCCTGAGGGGGTGGGGGCTCAGGATGAGGAGAGGAGGCGTGTCAGAGGATGCGTCATTTCACTCTCGCCCCTCGGCAAGGCCCCGTGCCACTTACGGCCGCTGCTCTTTAATTAGCCGCTGCTCATTAGAGAGAACGGCGCACAACCGTGGGTCAGGGAGCATCAAACACCTCGACGGAAAATCCTCACTTTCCCTCTTTTCCTTCTCTCTCATCCCGTCTCCTCAGGCGTCAGCCAAAACACAGCCATGATGATGATGATGATGATGATGATGATGGAAGCTGTTTATCCTCGGGTGCAGTAGTGGAAAATATGCTGCAGCTGACCGGAGTGAGGGAGGGAGAAGGGGGGAGTTGAGCTCCTGGAAAACCAGAGTGGGAAAGCAGAGTGTTTGAGTGGTTGACTTAAAAGGGCGATGTGTCATTTTTTTCTCTCCAGTTTTATAGAGATATCGCTGTTTTGTTTTGAGAAGATATCAAAAGGCCCTGTAGTACTACTTTCCACCACTACAGTGAGTTGCGAGCCGCAGCAGCACTCAGTCGGAATGATTGATCCACAGTGATTTTTATTTCAATGTCTGACCACCTTAAAACCCAAAGTTGACCTTTTCAAAATAAAAGCACAGCAATTTGCGTTAAAGTAAAATTGAATGAATTGAAATAAAAGCCAGATCAAACAGGTACAACAAATAAAATGAAATAAAGTGAAATGAAAATGAGAAATATAACGTCAAATAAAGTTGTTGTCATAAATAGAACATGTGGTCTTGAGTTACCCTCGAACATCTGTCGGTGTAATATGATGAAATAAATACATGACATTTTCAAAATGATACGGCAGAACAGATGTTACTGGCTGCAGGCCAAGTGTTGTAGTTCAGCTGAGGATGAGGGAGGAGGAGGTTCAGCTTATTAGACCACAGTCTGAATGTGCACTGTCCCAGTCTGTGCCCAATGTAAAGCCATCAGCTACAAGGATTTACAGAAGCTTGTTCTCCGGACGTTATGGTGAGCAACATCACTTTAATCAAAGGAGACAAAGACGCTGAGTCAGCGATGTACAGTTTGCTGACATGGTCTCCAAAAGAAAATGTAGCAGTAACCAGATGATCTCTACATTTCCTCTCATATAACCCCAAGAGACCTCTCTTTGTGTGGTTTTGGAAAGTCAGGAGAGAGAGAGAGAGAGAGAGAGAGAGAGAGAGCTCGACATGGGCTTGAAAAAAAGAAAAAGAAAACCCCCAGCACTTGTTAAAAAAAGAAAATCAAGAGCAGCCAACAATGAAACCCTCCCCTGACCTCTCCCTCCACCTTGAGTTGTAATTTGGTTTGGACGGTGGCTCGGAGCCACCGCAACAGATTGCAGAGTGACATTTTTACCGGCGGGGTGGTTCATATGGAGCCGAGTGTCATCATCCTCTTTTTAGATCCCACAATAAATCACACACACACACACACACACACACACACACACACACACACACACACACACACACACACACACACACACACATTCAGGGAAAATGACATTTGGAAATGGACCTATTGGCGGTGAACAGCGCAGCCTATGGGACTGAGGAATGCCTTCACAGCGGGACAAAGGAACGTCTGTTGCACCCGGCCGCTCTTTGTCATCTTTGGACTATTTCATAAAAGGCCTATTTTTCCTGCGGCCCGGCGACAGCAGCTGCGGCACACGTCCACGGCCCGACCACAGAGGACTCATCTCCCAGAACCAAACGAGGAGATGGTGCACATGCAGCAATGCTCTTTGGGAGGTTCAGTCACATGGATGACCAAATACCAATCCCCCCCCTTTCCCCGAAACCATGGAAACCATGAACATGGATGCATGAGAGAGGCAGAACCTTGACGGAGGAAACATGTAAACAAAGCTGTGTTTCATCCTCTATGACAAGTTTACTTCACGTCACATGGAACATAAACTCAATTTATTCAAAGTTTATTCTCCATTAATGTCAAATGCATTGAATTGCATTACGTTATCCAGGGTTGTTTTTTTTTTCATTTCTGGCGACACCATTAGAATTGGTCAACTGAGTCATTAGAATTGCAGGTTATCTCTCCTAGCATTATGAACATGATATTTAAAGAAGGACTAAACTTTGAAGTTAGACTCACAGTGACTCTTCAGTGATAAAAGGTGCAGTATGAAGGTTCAAACACCCCATTCTATTGGCAGAAATGGAATACATCACCTTAATGCACTCTAATTACCTCATATATTTACATCAGGGGCAGGTCCTCTCTATGGAGGTGGCCATATTGGACTCCCATGTATCTACAGAACATATAACTTGAGCTTTAAAGATAACTGAAGGCTCACATAATGTTGAATGTGGAATGTTAAAGGGAAGGATGAGAACTTATAGCTGCACCATATGTAATTTCACCACAAGATGTCACTAAATCCTACGCAATGCACCTTTAATTTTCTTTTGCAATAACTCATCAGAGTCACTTCAAAGATGAACTTTACCATATTTGGTGGTTAAGGGTCAAAGGTCACAATTATCCCCTGCTGCTCTTGTGAAGGTGATATTTTGGCCACACCCCCTGGGGATATTCACATTGGGTGAAAAGGTTAAGTACACTGTTAACATACTTCTAGGAGTGGGCTGACGGCCTCTTTCCTTTAAAATTTTGTCTGATGTTCTCTTGGAGTGGCAGATCAGACCAGAGGTCAAAGGTCATACTCACTCGAAGAGACTGAAAATGCCTTAGTTGACTCTGGAGTCCTATGAAAAATGACACCGATGACACAAAATACAAGAAGCACTATTTAAAAGCTGTTAAACACGAGCCAGTGTTCCTGCTCCGGCTTCAGAGGGACTCCACTGTTTACAAATGATAAACGGCCTCAGCCCCCGACGACCCAAAATACAAGCTTTAATTAAAAGGCCTTGTCGGCGCTGAAATCCCGACAGCAGATCTAATTTCCTCCGGTTAATTCAGGAGGTGACTCCGACCTCAGGCTCCACTCATTAGTGAAGTGATGATCAATCGCAGGGACGATTCCCCCAAGCGGCTCTAATGAAAATCTGCCTGAAACAAGGTGAGTAAACATATTTCACTAAGGGATCGCTACTTTTTACTCTTTATCTTTGGATATCAAATAATCTGCCACAAAAGACATGACGTAATGTCCCTTTAGTATGGTGCACTAATTAGTGCAGCTGTCATATCTTTACCAAACAAAGATGGACGTATCTGTGACGTCACATTTAGGTTTCTGCCGGGTGCTTATGAAGCTCGTAGTGGGTGTTTCCCTCGTGCCTAACTCCTCCTACTTCCTAGTTCATCCGAAAATGGGCAAAGAGGTGGAGCACAGGTAAAACTGGGAGGGGGGGGGGCACAGTGCTGTCACAGTATCCACAGAAGGTGTCACTCAAGAGGCCCCCTATGGGCATTGACTCACTTTTTGGAGGCAGCTATATCTAGTGGCCATTGTGTGAACGGCAATTTTATTTTTTGGCACTTTATATTGGACTAGTCCGTCAGTCCTGGTGGTTTCTGCTTGATTCTCACTAAACTTCCATCATTTTAAATCAATATAGGCTTTTTAATACCTATATGGGGGATGCAGCATTCTATATGATAAACAACCTAACCAGAAGGTCATAGGTTCAAATGTGGGTCACCATTGGTTTACATGTGATTTGGCAAACAGGACACTTTATTGTTGCCACTTCCTGCACCATGTGACCCAAATCTGCACCAGAACAAAATGTAACATCTTCACTATGATCAACTTTTCCCTTTTCCATTCAGCATTTCCTCCCTGACAGTTGCATAAAACCCAAAACAAGTATATTTCTATTTCCTCCATGCAGGAACATACATTTTGTCTTCGTCTTCTTCTTCCCTGACCCAGAAAAGCATCATGTGCGTATTCCTGGCACGGCATTTTCCCTCCGTGTCAGAAATGTCGAACCGAGCCGAGATTTAATAGCAGAGCTGCTCGGGAAACAGGAAGTCATGTTAGTCCTGTGGGAAGTATTTCATCAAAGGATGACAACAAACATTTCCTCCTCCTCCTCGTCCCCCACCTCACCTGGCCATATTATATCATATGTGCTTTTTCCTCATTTGTCTTTTTTTTGTCTTTTTATTTCGCTATGATTCAAAACATTCAATAAAAGTGTGTTTGACATTGGTCATGTAGCTTTTCCTCATCAGCGCATGAGGTCATGTTTACATTCACCAGAGGCCCCTTGTGCGTTTATGTGGTCAAACAGAGACGTCGAGTGCTTTTCATCGCTCATGGACAGTCAGTGTTGTTTATGTCTGTGACTCGTGAGCGGGTCTGGCTCTATGGATCTTGTGGTTACACGTGCCGACCAATGGTATGACAGGAAATCGAAACCACAAGATGGAGGTCTTTCCTAAACATTTCCCCATAATGGGACCTCAATATTTACATGCAATGAATAAACAAAACCTAAATAAATACGTTTAATGTATTTTGATATGAGGGGAATTATCCCGTTACTATTTCTTTATACAACATACCACTTCCTGTTTACACCCAGGGCTTGTGTTGACAAGCTTTTACTCCATTGCAACCAGTGGAACATTGAAATTGATGATTAACCTGTTGAAAATATGACATCTTGTGTTAAAGGTCCAGAGTGTAAAATGTAAGGGATATTATTTCCATTTCTTAATGATTGAAATTGAATATGACATTGTTATTGTGATGCCTTCATGAAAACAATCAAACACAGCAGGTGTCACTCAAGAGGCCCTAACGTGTGCAGGTGAATCAGAGGGTAGCCCTGCCCACCGACCCATGCTTGAGGCTGGCTACACACCTGAGGGTAATGCTGCTAATATTTGACTATAAATTGACCTCTATCGCTCATTGCAATATATATATATACATATATATATATATATTGTGACGTGGATCACTTATAAATTGCACTAATGAGACACAGACAATGATCTGCAAGGCAATTACCTTTACTAGCTTAACTTCACTCAACATGAAACAGACAGAACGGAGTGAGTGAGTTGATGGCCGGAGTCTGATCCTGGCTTCCTTCCTCACGAGGTACCAGTGGTTGGTAGGGCGCAAGCCGGTCACGGTGGAGTACCACGATCCTGTTCCTCCTGATCAGTTGCACCTGGTACACCACATCCAACAGTCTCTCAAGGACAGTACAAGGACGCATCCAGTGACTCATCAGCTTGGGTGAGAGACCCCTCTTTCTCTCAGGACTGTAGACCCACACCTGTGCCCCAGGGGTAAAGTCCTGGCCCTTTGAGCGGGAATCATATGTGCGCTTCTGTTGGCATCCAGCAGCTGAGAGTGCCTGCCTGGTCAATTCGTGCGTATTACGAAGTCTTTCTCGGAGATGATAATAGTAGTCCTAGCCAGGCACACCTGCCACCTCTGGCTCCGGAGGTGGTCCAAACACCAGATCCACGGGGGTGCGAAGCTGATGTCCAAACATGAGGGCTGCAGGGGTGCATTTGGTGGTCTCCTGGACAGCCGTTCTGTATGCCCACAAGACCAGGGGCAGATGCAAATCCCAATCTCGCTGCTGGCGGCTGGTGAGAATAGCAAGTTGGGTGGCCAGGGTATGGTTAAACCGCTCAACAAGAGTGGTGTAGTTCGGGTTTTCCGGATACCCAGTCTCTGGCAGACCTCGCTGAACACCTGTGCCTCAAAGTTACGCCCTTGGTCACTGTGGAGCTCCTCAGGGGCACCAAAACGGCAGAACATCTCGTTCACCAGGCACCCAGGGGTGGTGGCCGCACTCTGATCAGGAACTGCATAAGCTTCAGGCCACTTGGTGAAATAGTCCATGGCAACAACAACGTAACGGTTACCTTGTTCTGTGACGGGGAATGGGCCAAGGATGTCAACAGCCACCCGCTCCATGGGGGCCCCCACCTGGTATTGCTGTAGGGGAGCATGCAAATGCTGGGTTGGCCCCTTTTTGGCGGTACAGGTGTCACACCGATGTACGAAGATTTCAACATCTTGACGACATCCTGGCCAATAGAGACGTGACCGTAGACGGTGGAGAGTTTTGGTGACCCCAAAATGACCTGCTCCCACCGACCCATGGACCAGTTGGAGGACAGTGTGGTGAAGACTATGGGGTACCAAGAGCTGGAAGATTTCACGATTGCCATCAGGGGTTTCCCAGCGGCGGTGTAGAACTCCGTCACGTACCGTGAGTGTAGACCACTGGGAGTACCGGGCTTTGGTCTCGGTGTCCAGGGCAGAGACAGCTGGCCAAGTCGGCCTTTGACCCGCCCCCACCCAGTCCAGAACACGGGAAAGAGTGGGGTCTCGGCTCTGAGAACGCTGAAGCTGTTCTGGGTCCAGGCCTGTGAAGCCCGACGGAGTGTGAGGACCTTCAGTGCTGCCGTCCAGAAGCGGCCCGCCAGTGTCTGCTGGAAGATTCTGTAGGGCAGCCACCAGAGGCGTGACTGTGCCCTGCTCCTCCACACGCTGGCACTGTCGACAGTCCTCTTCCATACATGGGCGTCGGGACAATGCATCAGCATTTGTGTGATGTCGCCCAGCCCGGTGGCGAATCTCAAAGTGGTAATCCTGAAGTATTTCTAACCATCTTGCGAGCTGTCCTTCAGGCTCTTCAAAGTTGAGAAGCCATGTGAGCGATCCATGATCAGTGCGCAGGAGGAACTTCTGCCCGTAGAGGTATGGACGGAAGTGGCGGAGGCCCAGGATGACAGCCAGTAGCTCTCGACGGATGACGCAGTAATTCTTCTCAGGTCGGCTGAGAGAGCGACTGAAGTAGGCGGCAACCCGCTCACCATGCTCTAGTTCCTGGGACAACACCGCACCAACTCCCACATTGCTAGCATCGGTATCCACTATAAAAGGTCTTTGGGGGACCGGGTAGGCCAACACTGGCGCCTCGGTGAGCGCTGAACGAAGCTGTGCAAAGGCATGGGCACGATCCTCACTCCAGCAAAACGATTGTCCTTTCTGAGTCAGTCGGTGCAACAGGCGTGCGATGGTGGCAAAATCCTTCACAAAACGCCGGAAGTATGAAGCGAGGCCCAGGAAACTCCGGAGCTCTCCTGCATTACATGGTGTAGGCCAGTCCCTCACTGCTGCAATCTTAGCCGGATCGGTGGAGACCCCTGCTGCACTGACCACATGTCCCAAGAAGAATGTCTCTCGCCGGAACAGGTGACACTTCTTGGGATGGAGACAAAGGCCCGCCTGGCGAATGGCGAAAAAAACGGCCTCAAGGTTAGCTAACTCAACCCCAAAATCTGTTGCATGGATGAGGAGGTCATCCAGGTAGACGATGCATTGCTGCCGGGGGATGTTTGCCCAAACCCTCTCCATTAGGCGTTCGAAAGTAGCCGGAGCGTTGCAAAGGCCAAAGGGCATCACCTTAAACTGCCATAGCCCCTGGCCGATAGAGAAAGCAGTCTTTGGGCGTGCATCAGGTGCCAACTCAACTTGCCAATAACCACTCCGAAGGTCAAGGATGCTGAACCAACTGGACCCAGCAATGCAATCAAGTGCATCATCCACCCGAGGCAACAGGTATGAGTCTTTACGTGTGACTTCGTTGAGGCGACGGTAGTCTACGCAGAACCGCCAGGTACCATCTTTCTTTTTGACCGACACCACTGGGGCTGCCCAGGGGCTAGTGGAGGGCTCAATGACTCCAGCCTCTGCCATCTCCTTGAGTTTCTCCTCCGCCGCAGCTTGCTTGGCCAAAGGCAGATGATGAGGGTGGAGACGGATGGGACGTGCATCGCCTGTGTAAATTTGGTGCTGCACCAGATTGGTGTGGGTACAGTCCTCATCTCGAGCCGCAAAGATGTCACTGAACATGTCCAGTAGTCCCAGAAGCTGGGCTTTCTGACTGTCACCCAGGCCATCGCTGCTCCGGTGGTACAGGTCATCTATCGCCCGCCTGGTCTCATTTGACGGAGGTTGAGAGGGTTGACAAGTGTTGTTCACTGTAACTGTTGGTATAGAGGCACAGTTGTTTGTTGATAACTTCGGCAGTAGCACTGACTCTTTGATCGGTGGCTGATCAACAATAAGTCCCTTTGCCATAGCTGGTGGTGTGTCTTTTCGTGCCCCTTCCTCACGATCTGCATGGAGTGGTATGGCCTCAGATCCAAGGTGAAGCGTTGCTGTCGAAACGTCCACCACTGCTTTCCATCTCCTTAGCAGATCCAATCCAATAATGCAGGGTTCATGCATGTTAGCGAGCCAGAATTTGTGGTCGGTGACGTGGCCAGCAACTGATACTTGGACTGACTTCTCTCCAAGCATTCTTGTCTGCTCCCCTGTGACTGTTGTGACACGAAGCTTGGTGGGCTTCCAACCCCGGAATCTAGGGCCGTCGGTTCCAGGCAGGATACCAGGGCGAATCAAGGAAATGGTGGACCCGGTATTGATCAGGGCTCTACACCGGCTCCCATTGATGATGCACTTCACGAATAGCCAATGAGCGTGTCCCAGGCGACCAAGTCGGGGCTGTGACATGGTTGGGGGAAGAGATGCAGTGGTGGGTGACAGTTCCCCGATTGTGCCACCCCATTTTAGTTTAACAGCGGTTGAGGGCCTGAGCTTCTTGGTGATGGCGCAGGGCAATATCGTGCAATGTGCCCCGGTTCTCCACACCTGTAACACCCCTCCAAGTTTTGACGGTTAGCCCTCCTGGCTCTACGTTGCGCCTGCGGGGAAGACACACCGGTGACTTGACAGATTATTCCTGCATCATCACTCTGCTCCAGGCTTGCCTACCGTGCTTGATGCCTCGGGCTTAGGGTGAGCCACCTCGGACTGAGCACGTGTTCAACTCGCTGCACTTCTCTCAGAGCTTCTGCCAAATTCTGGGGTGCGTCCAGCCGAATGTGCTCTTTAAGTCTTTCGGGCTGTAGGCCTCGAACAAAAGCTTGTAGTGCCAGCTCCTCCTGGGCAACACTGTCAAAATTGGGGTAGCCCTGCCGCGCATACAGGCGAAGATCTGCGGTGTAAGCACCTAGGCTCTCCCCATTTTTCCTCTGGCGGCTGGCCAGCTTATCTCGTGCAGCGTCAGCATGGGTGTGGTGACCAAAGCGCTGTTGAAGGGCACCTTTAATGGCCTGCCAATTCAGCTGTTCTTGTGGTTAGAGATCTATGAGGACCTGAAGAGCTTTGCCTTCCAGGGCGAGGGCGACCTGTATAGCTGTCTCCTCTGCTGACCATTTATTGAGCTGCGCGGCAAGCTGCAATTGAATGAAATACGTCTCTGGCAACGCCTCCCCATCATAAGGAGGCAGCTTCGTTGCACTACGTCGAGGTCCTTCACAGGGAGTACAGGGAGCTGGATATTCCTCATTATCAGCCACTGAAACATGTGGAGGTGTAGTACCCTCAATGGCCTGAGGGGGTTGAACTGTACTTTCCTCCATCGCTGTCTCTCGGTGTTGAACCCTTCCCCTCGCACCTGCTGGCCTTGGACCACCAGAGGGCACCCCTACTCGTCTGGATGCTGTCTTCTTCTTTGGTCGCGCTCCCTCCATGGCTTGGATGCGTTGAATCAGATTATCAATGTCTTCCGTTAAAGTTGTCATATCCCACTTCTGACACCAATGTAACGTGGATCACTTATTAACTGCACTAATGAGACACAGACAATGATCTGCAAGGCTACCTTTACTAAAGCTTAACTTCACTCAACATGATGCAGACAGAACGGAGGAAAGTGAGGAAAACAAAAGCGAAACAAAGTCATGGTGCCACACAAACTGTCCGAACAACAAAACAGAAAACAAACGGAATATTTCTAAAAGAAATTAAGCACCACATAAAATGCACATAAATGTTATAACTACAAAAATAAGGCAACCATACAGTAAACAGTGTCCGGGTCTCCATGCCCCAAAGCATGCTGGGAAGCCCTGCACTCTCCTGCACAACATGCTACAATATATATATATATATCTCTTTTTAAAAGGGGAATGCTGCACACTATATATATATATATATTTATATACTGATATTTATCAACCATATTCAATTATTATCCTAGAATATGCTTTTATATTTACATCAGGAGCAGGTCGTCTCTAGGGAGGCGGCCATGTTGCACCATGTTGTTACAGTGGCCCAGGATGGACAACTCCTATTGTCATGTCTTGTGTTAAGTGTTAAGTCTGCATCAGTTACTTTAATTCATTCATGTTCCCGGTTTTATTTTGGTGAGGGTTTTTTCTGTCTTCCTGTCTGCACGTCGTCTGTCTTGTCTCTCCCCTGTGATTCCCTGATTGTCTGCACCTGGTGCAAATCACCTCTCCTCCCTTTATATGCTCCTCCTTCCCTCTGTTCTGGGCCAGTGTGTCCTCGTTCGTCTGCTCCTGTTCTTACCTTGACTCCTGTAATATTTACTAACAGCCACCATGGTTCTCCTCCATGTGTGAAAGTTAAGGGGGAGGTTAGAGGGACTCAGCTACAACATGCTTCCTCACCACTAGATGTCAGTAAACCCAACACACTGTACCTATAACTTTCTATTCACTATCCCAAGAAAGTAAACCCAAATGTGTGACTCTTGTCAGATTGACTCTGATGAAATCAAGAGAACACCGGAACATCATTTGATAGTGAGAAGCTGAGAACAACAACACAGCACCCAAAGGTGCCACAGGGATCAGGGCAGATTAGCCTCAGCAGGGGAATCCGTGGCGAGATGGGGGATTTGGATTTAAAGGGACTAAAGCCAAGATTTGGTCTTATTTTCAATCACAACACAGAATCAAAACCAATTGTCTTTGAGCCACTGCTTTTGAGTTCCATGTCCTCATAGGATCTTTTCATAGAGGAATATAGTGGCGTTTTGTGTGTGTGTGAGGGGAGGGGGGGTGTAATCTTCATGGCTGGACTGAGGTAATCTGATTAAAGTCGGCGATTAGCTGCTAAATTGATCCACTCAAAGCAGTTTTAAACACTTTGTGATGGTAGAGGAGCGAGTCCTGTGCTGCAGAGGGAGAAGCACAGGTGGAACTAATGACAGCCATGATGCCTCTGTTCCATTCGGCCTCGCGGTGACTCATCAGACACAATGTGGACATGGACTGTGGCCATTGTGACGGCATTAGTTTCACCAAATGTCCGCCCTTGAAAGGCTGGCTTGTTTTCCCACTCTCTGTGCTACTTGTGTGTGTACTCTGTAGTATTATTTGTAGATATATCCGTCTTGAGCAGGATGTTGGAGCTGCAGAGAGCTCATGAGCCTCGTAGTGGACGGTTCACTGCCTAACTCCTCCTACTTCATGGTTCAAAGAGGCGTGGCACAGGTAGAGATGGGGGTAGAGCTGTGGTGCTGTCGTAGCATCCACAGAATGTGCCAGGTATCCCTCAAGAGGCCACGCCCCTTAATTATGCACCATCTCAAACGTCAATAGAAAAAAAATAAGTGAGTTATAAAACGATTCATCCCATACAGTTGTCATGGCAACAGAGGTGATGAATTGAGACCCAAATCGGAGTTTGTAGCAGCATTTCAACTTGTTTCATTCACCTCTGAAGTTGACGATTTTAACATGGGAGTCTATGGGGATTGACTCACTTTTGGATTCAGCCTCAAGTGGCCACCCTTTGAACTGCAAGTTAGTCTACCTCCATACACTAGCATCATCTGACAGCCCCGAGCAAGTAGAGCAGCATCTTTATCCAGGATACCATGTTTTTATTATTGAATAGGGGGAGGGATGTTTTTAAGTAAACAACAAAAATTATAAAAAAACATAAACAATAAGTAGAGAGATTTGAGAGACACATTTAATTGTTTATGTATCTTTACAGGGGAGTGAAGCAGAGTGGTAGGTGATTCTCTTCCTCCCAGTTGATGTGTGAGGCCCAAATTCCAGTCTAGCTGGGGCGTGTAACGAAGTTAGGGGCAGCTCATGTTAGCCCTCACTGGTCCATCCCCCCACGTACACACACACACACACACACACACATACATTTCTACAGTCTCCTCCACATGAGACCCATCTGCGAACACCACTCAGCACGTCCGTCCTTTTTTCTCTTGCAACTTATTTACACTGCCTTCGCCCGGCAACCACCTCCAAACACACACCTCCCCCTCCCCCTCCTCCTCTTCTTCCTCTTCCTCAATAGTTAACTGTTTTGCACAAAGCCACATCTGCAGCAGCAGCAGCCTGACGCTCACATGTTTTGGGATGTTCGAGAACAAGCGGTAATGTGACATGAGTGGAAAGAAAAGAAAAGGAATACAAGTGCCGATCCAACTTTCCACAGGCTGTGCCAGGGTCACATGGCAGGAGTAGCAATAGCAAATGGCTGTGACTCAGAAAAGCCCCACTCCACTAATCAGTGGGAGATAACTGGTTGTAGCTCTCATGGTGTCGTATGGGCAACTTATCACTGAAGCTGGTCTGAGCGTTTTCTAGAGAAAGAGAGCGAGAGAGTGAGAGAGAGAGGGATCAGAGTCCAGGGCCTCCAGTCTGCCATGACATCATCCCTGCACACATCTGGAAACGCTAGAGCAACAGTGTGTGTGTGTGTGAGAGAGAGAGAGAGAGAGAGAGAGAGAGAGAGAGAGGGGGAAGGGAGGAGCAGCAGAAGAATAGGGGGGCCGGTGACACATCAGCAGAACAGAAAATGGGGGAAGAGCAAAAAGGGAGGAAAAAGCTTGTTTATCATTGGGAACGTAGACAAAGTCGTGATGTATAACCTAAATACACTTTTCTCCAGAATGCTCGTAAATCACCCAATCCAGACGTATGCATGAAAACTCAAAGCCAAGTCCAATGTTTTAGTCTTCAAGGAATTTCCTCGGAGGAGTTTTAAAACCAACAATCTGATGCAGTATTCCCAAACTTTATTATTTGTGCCGCTGTTTTGTTGTTTATGTTGTCCTTGTCGTTTGTTTACATGTTTTGCTTCTGGAAATTGCATGATATTCTGCGAAGAAAAAGATTTGGCAGCGTCATAATGTCTTTCCTCATTCTTGCCACTAGATGGAGTGCCGTTCAAGCCTCCCTCCCTCCCAGGCTCTCCACTGTGCCTGTCAGATCATGAGAACCGGAGGGAGGGGAGAGGAGATATGAATCCGACTTCCCCATTCTGTCTCCTGATGAGCACATTTATTGGATTGTGCATTTCCGTCTGGGACAGAGTCGACTGAAAAAAGGGGGAGTCGCCCCGAGAGGTGGTACATGTGCGGTGAGAGGGGCCTTAAGAAAGAGAACTAGAGATGAAGTTGTAGGTGGGCGTCCAAACATGTTTGACAAGAAATGAACGGGGAAAACAGAGGGAGAGCATGTCGGAGCCCACGTGTACCATGACCTCACACACCTCATCTGTGTGTGTGTGTGTGTGTGTGTGTGTGTGTGTGTGTGTGTGTGTGTGTGTGTGTGTGTGTGACCCTCTGAGCCCACCACCGTCCTCTCCAGTAGGGCCCGTGGAGCACAGAGGACCACGCCGCTCTGCTCTCTATCCTGAACTGGACTGAGTGAAGATGTGTTCCCACCACATCTGCATGACCACTCTATCACTCCCTGCCTCCCCCTTCCTCCTCCTCTATGTCTCCTCTTCTTCCTCTTCTCTCCACCCCTCCTCCCTCCCTCCCTCCCTCCCCTCCGCCGCTCAACATGGTGACTAACCCGTCTACGATGCCTCACGTGGAGAGTTGTACGAGATGGTTCTTTCCATGAACATCATCCACCACCATGAGTCCTCACCCCCCACCACCTCCTCCTGTCGGAACAAGTCCTCACCCCCCACAGGGGTTCTCCTCCGTGCTCCAGTCTGGAAGAGTGGAAAAGGCTCTGACTCACGAGGTGATAAATTCCTTTCCTATGTTGGAGGATTCCCCATGGAAATCATTGCTGGCACTAGTTACCCCAAATGTAGCAAAAGTTGAAATAAATGGTAAATTCAAATTAAATTCGCCCTGGGCACTTGTGATCAAGATTTGTTGTCTCGGAAAAAAATTTGATGATGTCATTTTGTTTATCGCCCGTTTGTGATCGATCGCATACTTTCCATGCTGGTTGAGTTATTGCTCTCCTTCTTCTTCTTCTTCTTCTTCTTCTTCTTTGTTGTAGGTTGTCGAACCCTTGCATCAGAGTTTGGCCTCTTCGCTGGATTTTACACCATTGTGTCATAGACCTGGACAAGATCCTTCATAGAGCTGGAGTTTTCACTCGCTCAGAATAGATAACAAAATAAAATATCTATACTCCACGATAGTCAGTAGTGGTGGCTTTGAATCCATGACACCACAAGCAGCATGAGATTATTGTCTCCTTTAGCTGCTTGTTTGCTACAAGTGATTTTTTAATCCTAATCTCCTAATTCCGGTTCATCAAGAGATTTTGGCTTAATTAGCATTTTACCACTCTGAGATTTGCCACTGCTGCTTCCTCCAAATTACTTCCTCTTCTGTTTTTGTGGCTGTTTGTGCTCATTACCGCCACCACCTGGACTGGAGTGCAGACTACAATGTGCGTCACCAATATAGTAAAGTTTAAGTCTTTTGAAAGCTAATTTAAGATTAATTAAAAGCGCTATTTTAGGTCTTTTAAGGATCCATGGGAACCTCCGGCCACCTTGTTTTCTGTGCTCGCCCAGTTTCAAGCAGTGGAAACGAGTGAATCCTCCAGTGAGTTCCAGTCCAAACAAAATGAGACAGCCCTAATGACGGCGTGGTTTCTACACACAGCTGTGAGTTTATTAATCATGTGAGAATATCAGCAACAACAAGAGAACTGCTCAGCTGCAGCCTCGACTCAGCCGTACCTTCCCTCATCCTTAAAATGGCACGGACCAATCGGCTGCTGCCTCGATTCCTCTGCATCACGTGGGTTCGCGGTCAGGTGTTAAACCTACAATGTTGTCACTGATGGACGGAGAACATGTGCAGAGAAAGCTCGGTATTGACGGTTGAGTCATGGCTGCCGTCAGTGCCAATGAGTGAAGGGGGTCTGCTAAGACTCACCGGGTGACGCAATCGACTTTGGCAATTTATTTTAAACGTGAGTGTTGTGGAGTAATTGTCCGTGCAACACACTTTGGAATAACAGCTCAGAAATGTATTAAAAATTGATGACTGTCATAGCTATAGCGTCCCCAAGAGGCCTCGAGTTGTACATGACCAGACATCGACACGAGCTGGAACACAGTCTCTCTATCGCCATCTACTTTTTTTTTTCGCACACTCACACATTTGTTTTTGTATCACAGTGGGGACACACTTTGACACAATCCATTCCCTCACACTGAGAAAGAACCAATCAAGTGTTTCTCCGATACCCTAACATGCATTTTGAGGACACATGCTCTCCAGGCCACTAAAGTGGGACACACTGTTTATTTCATTATAAATGAACCCACAGCGCTTACAAGGTCGTCGCGGCCAAGGCGGCAGCAGAACATTGGTGGTAAAAGGTTTGAGCTCGGTGTGTGACTGACTCAGACTCTCCCTGAAATAATTGCTTTCTTTTTTTTTCTTCACCCCTCAGGGACAATTAAACTTTCCCTTTAATAAGCTAATTCATCTTTTTCAGACAACCGTTGTCATGAGGAGCTCGAGTATCTGATTCAAGCTTGGTGAGTCAGCACCGGCGTTCAGTGACCACACACTGCAGCAGCTCACCCGACCATTGCTTGTATCTGTCTACAAGTATCACATCATTGAAATGTAGGTCACGTACAACTACTGAAAACTGCATTATCCAATAACTCATGCCATTTTCACCATTTGGACTAGATCAACAATTTCTATTGTGTGTGCACATGACATTGTCATCTGCATAAAAGTTGAATCTGGTGCATTATTGCATTTTTGGATTATAATTCATTCCAGGACATTTTTGCAAATGAGTCGATTCCCTATCATTCACTTTCTATTGGGTTGTAAAGTGAAAAGAATTCTCAGATCTGCACCTCCGGTACGAAGCTACACGAATTTGCTTTGCTCGGCGCAAACTGCATAAACAATTAGAACAAGTGAGACTGTCTTTGCTGTACAACAAATCATCTCTTCTCACAAATTACCTTGTTATGTTATGTCACGTTTTATGTTTGCAAAGCTCAAAAAAGTGAGAGGAGGAACTACAGTGGAGGACTTTCAAATCCGGCAACAATTATCAATCAACAAACATTCGGAGGAGGCTTTCGAAAATAAACCTTCTCCCATGTTTTCGTGACTTTTTGTTTTCCTTTGTTACACGTTTCCCATTACCTTTCGGCTTGCCGACACCCGAGCCTGGGCCTTTTTCGAGTGCCACTTTTAAGGAGCCCGTTCCGATGGATTTGATTTCTTTTGGAAAACAAACAAAAAGCTACAATATAACTTCTCTCTGTAACTTGCTCTTCTCGTCGTCCTCCAATCACCTTAAAGTGGTAGTTAGATGTGTGTCATTGGAGCGGCTGGTGTCATTACAGCTAAATGATGAAGTGTGTGTTCAAATCCGAGGGCAGATCATAGAGATATGTTCAGGATTTCAATGCTTTCACATTACGGGTTGGGTGAATACGCGTTATTCACTGCCGTCGTCCTGACATTACCCTCGGCATGAAACTCTGACCTCTTGCAAAAACAAATGAGTTTACCCAAAATCCTCTCAGGTTGTGTAAAGAGCGGTGTGAGTTACCACAGATATCGGTTTGGGAATCTGAACCACCAGCTCCTTGATCCCCCCCCTTAAACCTCAATCTCCATCAGTCCTCCCCTTCTTTCATCATCTCAAGCTCCGCCATGTTGATGTGTCAATAATCTCAAATGTCGTGTCCCGGACTTTGTTTCTGTGTTGCCACATCACAGATACTAGACCCCGCCCCCTTGGCCCAAAAAACATAATCAGAACCATTACAGGAAAAGGGGATTGGGTCAGGGTTTCTTCTTCAGCGTTCTCCACACGGCAGCTGTTGGATCCACTCTCATGAGCATTAGTCAGTGTCTGTTCATACTGGTGATTACTGGAGTGTTTAAAGCCACAGTGAGGGAAATGTCTCCATGAGTCACTCCTGCAGCACAGTACGTCTCTATTTGCCGTCTCGTGATGGTTCGGATTCTGTATGTGTGTGTGTGTGTGTGTGTGTGTGTGTGTGAGAGAGACAGGACAGACGGGAGGACAGCGTACTTCTAATTAAGTAAACAACACGACTGAGCAGAGCTGACAGATGTTTGAAGATGTTAGTGGCAGAGATGGTCAACACTCTCCAGGTCTTGTCTTGATTATTGCTCAGCTGGATGAGGATCTGTGAGCTCATTCATTCCTGGAGCTGCTTTCGCACACACACACAAGCACAAGCACACGCACCACGCATACACACACACCCACACAAATCCAGAACATATCCCACTGTTCAATTCCAATGCAGATTTAAAGGGTTCTAAATCATGTCCCTCTTACTGACATGGCTCATAAGCTCACATTGATATACTTTCACATACAACATCAATAACAATAAATAAATTAATGATAACAATAATAATAGATAAATAATGAAAATAGTCAATCATGAAGAACAGGAATAAGGAGGTTCACCAAGCAATAAAGCTAAAAGGAGTAACGGCCATAGTGAACAAACGGTGGTACTGCAACTTCTGTGTTGGATCCACTCAGCCCTGGGAGCTTTTAATATCTATTATATCACATCTAATATGTCTATTTTTGACTTCAGTATTGAATTTGATGCAATTTGAAACAACATTTTATGATTTATTGATTCATTGATTCATTTTGCACATAAATTAGCAACTTTCTTTGTAGAGAACGTGGCTTTGCCTCCAACACTACACCCGCTTCTTATGATATTTTTTATGGCCAAAGTTCAGCAACACACGTAGACGACAACAACCATGACGTAAAGTGAGAAGTTGGTGATGGGACCTTTATACCGGTGTTAATGTACTGCAAACAAAACATACATTACATGTTGTTGTTAACACATGTGTGTTGATATGCTTCTGAAGTTCATGAAAATAATAAACCGTGTGCAAGAGAGAGAGAGAAACAGATGTTTTTCAAAACCGCCTTGTTTAGTGTAACTTAACGAGTGAGTTCTCTCCATCCATCCATCCATCCCTCACTCTTTCCACTCTGACCATATCTAGCCCCCCCTTTCTTCTCTTCATCCTGTGTCTTGTGTTTTAACTGGCAGACATAAATCAAGTGTCAAGTGGAATGGAAACACTCACGTTTCTGCAGCAGTGCCACATCTGTTTATATTTAAATCCTTTTCCTCTTTTTTTTCCTCTTCTTGCTAAAAGCACCTGAAAAACACAAGGAGGAGGGGGTGGGATTGGAAAGTGTGATTCAAACGAAAATGTGGCCCCCTCGCTCAACATCTGAGGCACCCAGATCAGTGTCTTAACTAGGAGAGAGAGAGAGAGAGAGAGAGAGAGAGAGAGAGAGAGAGAGAGAGAGAGAGAGAGAGAGAGAGAGAGAGAGAGAGAGAGAGCGAGAGAGAGAAAGGGGGGGGGTATGGTTCTGCTTGACTCGTGAGGCCGACAGAGGTGGAAAGAATGTGCCGCCCAGCCGGTGAACACGTTAACATAGGAGAGAGGTGGAGGAGGGGGGGAGGAAAACTTCCTACAAGCAGCTTTCCCACCATCTCAAACCCTCTCAGCAGACATGGAGGAGGAGGAGGAGTCAAGAGGGATGAGGAGGAGGGGAATGGAAAAGGCCCTGAGTGGCAAAAAACAAACAAACAAACAAACAAACAAAAACAAGAGAAGAGGAGAAAATTGGTAACAACAAAAGATACATTACTCTGGTCTATTGGCTTAGCATTAAAGGTGCAGAATGTAAGATTTTGTAGGTAGTAATACTGGTGCTTTTATGAGTGTGTAATTTTCATAGTTCTTAGTCATGTTATTGTCAATAGATGTAAATGTGATCCATTAAAAGTGCAGTGTGTACTGTTTACATGACATTATATTTCAACAGGAAGAATTTAAGTGCAAAGTAATTGTTTTCATATGAGCATGTGAATGAGCCTTTCATGTCAGGTGCGGGTCCTCTCTGTGGAGGTGGCCATTTTGAACCACTCAGTGGCTCACTAGATGCCTTTGGAAGTTCCATGAGAACACATTAGCTAGAAAACTATTTTTTTGTGATTTGGCTTTTGTCCTTTCCCAATAGAGCAGGGGTGTCAAACATGTGGCCTGCGGGCCAGAATCTGCCCGCCAGAGGGTCTACATATAAATACACGTTAGCATGTGTGCATTTGTCGAAATGTACTTTCCACACAGGTCGCATTCTATTCATGTCTGAACGACATATGATAATAAAAGTGAATTTATCGCAAAGTCAAACTGAAAAAATGAAGCAGGCGGGGAGGAAACTTCAGGGGCCTCTCGGAGACGGACAAATATGCGGCTACCAGCACTTTAAAGGGAACACGGAGGCTTTTGAAGGCTCGGCTCCAGGAGACAGGGGGAACACCGGTTCTGGAAAGGCACGGAAAATGTTCCAGATTCCACTGACCTCCACGCTGCCCAGGAATCTGAGCGGCGGAGGACAAATATCTCAAAGCATCAACAGATCAAAACACGTGAATGTGGGAAATGGTCTTGATGACCAATCGATGGGCGGTTTTGTCACCCACCCATTCACAATAACATTCCTGCAGTGCAGCTGTGTGTGTGTGTGTGTGTGTGTGTGTGTGTGTGTGTGTGTGTGTGTGTGTGTGTGTGTAAACTTCCATTAGGGCAACAACTCAACATCTTGCTCAAGGACATAGGGGCTAGAATCACACCTCCAACCTGTGGCTGACCCACTTTCCCTTGAGCCAAGACTCTGGGGAATTTTGGCAGTGTGTGTGTGTGTGTGTGTGTGTGTGTGTGTGTGTGTGTGTGTGTGTGTTTGAAAGACAGATGCTGATCCCAAAACAAAGAAATGCTGAAATGGTGACAGCCGTGATGTTTCCTGTTGTTTCAGTGAACAGGCCCACCCAGCCAGCATCGGGTGTCCTATGTGTATATGTATGTATGTGTGTGTGTGTGCATGCATGTGCGTGTGTGTGTGACTTAAGTTACACACATATGTGTAGGTGTTAGGCCTCCACTGGGGGTCTCCGGTCCATCTTAGAGCCACTTTATGGGGAACAGACCCACACCTGTTTCCAGCAGGAGCCAATGAATCGGAGCCCGCCTCCACAACAAGAGACCCTCTCCAGTTCCATGTGACGCCAACTTCCTACTGGGGTGGACGGGGTTGTGTGTGTGGGACAGGGCAGGGGGGGCGATGGACTTGTCGTTATGTTTTGAGGCATCCTACATATCAGAGAGAGAGAATGAGAGAGAGAGATGGGGGAGGGGGGACGCCCTGGGGAGAGCCATGCAGTGAGGGGTCAGAGGGGCCAAGCCTGGCCAGGATATGGTTCCTCTGTCTGGGATGACTCAACTGCAAAGCATCCTTGTCCAGGCAGAAAACATCCACGTCAGCACTCTCCCACAAGCCTGCAGGATTTTTTAAAAATTACAGTCCACACTGATGTTCCTTATCTGCCATTGAATCCAGTCCATGATGACTCAAGAGTTTTGTTTCCATGGAGATGTGCCAGTGTGACACAGACTAATCGGATGCAGATTTTGCACGAGTCGTCCTGGAAGCGAGGGTTCTGAAGTCTCCAGCAGACTCCCCTGATCCTGATCAGCGCTGCAGTCCACAACCAGCTTCCTGTCCTCCTGAGGGACCCTCCATCATTTATGCGCCTCTCATCGTCTCCATGACCCCACAACGTCACCCGCTTCCATCTGTATATCGCGTGTCCTTAGATGTTTCGAGCTTCCTCTGAACTTCAAATGATGACTGGTTAGCGTTGCCAGAGATCTTTATATTTCCAGTGTTTGCGCACAAAGCAGCAGCATTGTCTCCAATCCAGAGAGCAGATCACTGCTGAGGCTGCGTATAAAAGAAGTTGGTTCCATTTTTGGGAGAGTTTTGTCATCTCCCACATATACACATGCAACATGCAAGTTTTATGTGGAATTGTGTGGAATCATGTGACTGAACTCACAGCTAAAAGTGGAAAAAACTTGCAGTTCCCTGGGGTGGCCACTGGAGGCAGGTTCTAAAAGTGAGTGTTGTTATGTTAAGTAATGTTAGCTTTAGCTAACTTTAGCTTGCTTATTCTTATTCTATCAAGGTTTAGAATTGTGCATAATTTAGGGCCATGGCGCTGGTTGGTTACAGCTGGGCTGACCCGGTATGTTCTGTGGGTGCTGCGACACCCTGGCTCTACATTGCCCATTTTTGGAAGAGCGTCTTCCTGACTGAAATGTGTATCAGCAGTAGATCCACCTGCTGTTTACTGAAACACACAGAGGTTTACTCCTCATCGATGCCAGGAACCGAAACATCAGCCAACACAAGAGGAGGAGGAGGAAATCCTGTGGTTACAATCTCATCATGGATCCTGAACTTTAATCAAAGCAAAATCCACCGGGATCGAATCGCGTTTAACAGCGTCGCCTTGATGTCGACATGGAAACGTCCTTTTCTTCATGTTCGACCATAAATAGAATCTAAACCCATGTGTTTGATGAGAAGAGTCATTAATGATATATCGGTTGGGCTTTACAGGCTCATTAAGTGGTGCTGAGGACCGTGTCCCCGGAGCTTTGGTGAAGTTCAGAGTGAGGGCGACGCAAACACGGAGCCACAGGATGCCGATCACCTCACGTCAGGGCCGGGTAGTCAGTGCTCCATAGATTTCCTGGTGTTTGACATGGTTTCAAGTGATAAAAGCCGAGCAGATGGATTTCCAGCCTCTGGTTGACTGATTTATTTCATCCTGACGTCGGGTGCGAGCGGCCGTAACTAAATTTTTTTGGAAGCCAATAAAAAAACGCCGCGGCTCGGTAAACGATTGAAAAAACTTAATTGTGGACAGAGCTGCAATCCCCCAGTGAGAGCGGCGGAATATAAAAATATGTTTGCCGTGAGAAAAGCTCCGTTTACACAAGATTTAGAAGGGAAAGTAATATGTACTTTTGTCAGCACTGGAGGAAATATAAGGGCGGATTTGCATAACAAGGTTATTTGTATGGATTCTGGAGGCTGAGCCTGACGCTGTGAACTGAGATACTACACGATTACATTGGTGCAAGAGTGAGGGATGACAACACAGGCAGAAATGAAGTATATGTCATATCTATCTATCTACAGTATATATATTTAAAAAAAAGATGTACACAAAACACACACACACATCATATATTATCATATTTGCACCATATTTAATATACATATTTTCACATTATTTGCATTGTCTGTTTGTATTGTTTCAGGTCATACCCACACCTCTTAATCTGTTATGTCCCTAATGTCTTGTTATTTATTCATTTCTCTTTTCTCTTTTATATTTAAGTTGGATCATTTTAGTTTAGCTTTTTGCACGCTCTTTCTTGTAACTTTTCGTGTTCATATTTTTATATTTTTATTCATATTTGGTTCATACTGTTCTGTTGATGCTCCCTGGGGTCGAGAGTACCGTCATTTCAAAGTCTCCTGATGCTGATGTTTTTGACAATAAAACAGACTTTGACCTTGACTTTGATATGTATATATATATATATATATATATATATATATATAGTATTTCCACTGTATGATTGTGTATCACATTGGTAAACAGGCTGGGTGCAGACAATATGAACTCCTGACCCTTGCAGACATACAGTGCTGTGTCTTGACCTCAGGTTTCGTCGGGGCAGGACCGGATCGAGCTCCGGCATCCAAACACTCACCTCAGGTCAAAAACAGAAAAAAGAAGAGGACAAACCGAGAGTGTCTCTTATGGTGTTTGTGTTGCAGCAAGAGAACTTTTTACACTTTCAGACGATTTCTTTAAAAAAAAAGATGTGGTCAGTCCCACCTAGAGGAAGAATGATCCGGCCAGGCCCCGCATTTCCATAAGTCATCCTTAATGCCACATCACCTGACACCTAAATTGAACGTCACCTACCAAAAACCGTGGTCCCAAACAAAACAGGCAGCGCATCCCGGCCGCATCCGTCCCTGCGACCGTGACCGCAGCCTCACAGCAGCAGATCAAGATAAGAGTGTGATTTAGAGCCTGGTTTGATCCCAGAGGCTAAAAGTAGTTGTCGTAATGAAGAGTCGGTCGCGGTGTGCAGGATTCCCACTGTCATGTGCTAAATTCAAAAACAGACGCGAGGGAGGAGGACGCTGCTCTTTTATGATCGATGACGTCAAAATGTCATAAAGGCACAGGCTTTACATTTTTTTGGTAAACCTCTTTATTTTTAATCGTTTTATACGGGTTTTAAACTCAGAACTGATGTTATTTACTACATGGTTTAGAGCACTATCTATTTAGACTCAAACTGCATTGACCTCGTTGACCTCAAATAGTGAGTGAGTTCATGTGAAGGCTAAATTATGCTTAGATACATGGAGCATACTCTACATCACTTCCATATATGGGCATGTCCTCTGTAAGATTCCAACCAATGATAGTTTGAATCTTGCAGTCTCAGTGGTCACCAGAGGTGGCAGTGTGTCGTTAATACATGAGGTTACTTTCATAACACAGGTGCGTTGCCCTTCTTAAAGGTATATTAGGTAGACTTTGATTGGTAACATGCACTTTATCGCAACCTCCATAATCCAGATGTTTGTTTACATCTTTGTGCTGCCCTCTAGTGGATGTATTATAAAGGGACAATAGCATGTGCACACACGTAAGAGCTGTCAAATATTCTTGCAATGGTGGCTGTGAGAGGGTGGAACATGCACTTGTTTATTTTCCTCAATGAAACAAAAAACTCGTTTGCAGACTCCACCTATAGTTGTACATGACATACTCAATCACAGTCAGAGGATTATATAAAGAAAAACAGAATAGCTGTGTTTGTGTGCACTGGCTCCTCTGAAAACAATAGTCCAGTCATTGGAGAACATGTAAATTACATGGTCAACACAACATATGACCAGAACCGTATACATTCACTACATGGAGGCCCACATGCTGCCAACGACACACTTGTGTATATGAGAACATGCCGTTCTCTGTGCAGAACCTGCAAGCTGCCAACATCACAATGGCGCGTACGCTGCAGCCCGTCAGCTCCTGTCAATCACAGCGGGACGCTGACATGTCCCTTCAGAGTCAAACAGGTGTTTCTGATATCAAAGATCTGGCATTCTTAGGAATAATTTTCTCCATATCACATCAGCCAGAAAGTGTTGCCAGTGCAGAGGAAATTATGACGCACTCTTGGAAAATGCAGCTTGTTTACATTGCCCCCCCCCCCCGAAACGAGTGTTTCTAAACACCCGCTCAGCCAAAATGTATTCACACTAATACAACAAGGAAGCCATCATCAATGTATATCTGTCTCCTCTCCATCTTTCCCTGGAAGTTACTTCATCTTGATTGGCTGAAAAGTGGCTTTGATGTTCAGGTAAACACAGGAAATGCCGCAGCCACCTTCAGGATGGGACGAGTCGGTGATGAGGGTGACAAAAGTGGAGAGGAGGAGATGTTGAAGGGAACAGGGTGGAACGGTAGAGGAATAGAGAGAGAGAATAAAGAAGGGAGGGGATGTGTAGAAATGAGGGGAGGAGAGAGAGAGAGAAAACGTGGGAGTTGTGAGAACGTGAGGGCAGACGGAGCGGATCGGCGAGTGATGCGCCGGGGGGGGATGGAATTTTCTCAAAAGACGGAGCCAAGGTGAAACGCGCAGCTGTAAAGGAGTTTTGTTCTCGTTGAGAACAAAAACAGTTTGCACAACTTGTTTTAAACACACACACACACACACACACACACACACACACACACACACACACACACACACACACACACACGCACTAGGTGACGGTGGCAAATGAGAGTGAAGGAGGAAAAGAGGAAAAATGGAAAACAGGATAGAAAGAGAGGGAGAAGTGGAGATCTCTGCGAGTGTGGGCCCATATGGAAGGAGCTGAAAGCAGCGAGAGAGGGAGGAGGGGTGCACGAGGTGAAAAGTGAAAAGAACAACACGGCACAAGAGGAACCAAAAGGGGGAAATGGGAAGAAAAAGAGGAGACGGAGGAGAAGAAAAAGAATGAAGTGTATTTTTGCAGTGCACCATGTATCCCTCAGCCTCCCTGTGGACCCAGGGCCTGCGCACATGTCGGCAGCACCACTGCGCATATGTTTCTACTATTACATGATAGGCTGCGGCCGAGAGAATATAGGGAGAAGCGTATCTGTGTGTGTGTGCATTGGGAGAGAAGGAGAAGGGGGGGGGGGGGGGGCGGAGGCACGGGGGGGGGGGGGGGGGGGGGGGGGGGGGGGGGCGGAGTCACGTTCCACAAAAGCCGCCTCCCTGACAATGAGCTCCACCTTCAGGCCTGAAGTTTTCCAGTCCTGTCCTGTTCCACCGTCCTCTCCCTTCTCTCTCACCAGTGATACAGGAGCATCAGCACTGTTACCACAATGTATCACAAGTTAAAGGTGCAGTGTGTAAGATCTAAGTGGCATGATTTCCATTTTGTATTGGTATAAATTTGGATTTCCACTAGTGTATTATCACCCAAATGTTATTCACATTACCCTTTATATTTACATTTCATAAAAAGAGAAGTTCCTCACTCCGGGGACGGCCATATTGCACCACCATGTTTTTACAGTAGCATAGAATGGTTTAACTTTAAGTTTCAGCTGTTTTTGAGCTGATGGCTCCCACGGATTCTCATGCATGCTTTCAGATTCATCACTACGTGTCCCAAAATTGTACACACTGTACCTTTAATTTTTTCCCCCTCACTTCAAATCCTATTGACTGCACCTTTAAAGCTCTCTGTTGTGAAAACACGTGAAATGTAACTTTACCGGCAGCTTTAAACACCTTTAAGCTGTCATCAAATCTGTGTGAGAACCTACCCGTCATTACTCTGTACATCAACAGTGCGGCTCTGGAGCGATGACAGCATGATGATGTCATCAAACGTGTCACCCACATGTCAGAGCCATGATGCCCATCATATGTTTTCTCAGAGCCGTGTCACAGCTCGTTTGGTGAATTATGTTGTGGTAACGGAAAGAAAAAAGGTGGGGGTGGGGGCGCGGTGGAGGGGGGCTCACCAAAGTGCTGCTACCGCCGTGATGTCATGTCATGCCATGAGGTCATGGTTGACCTTATGCAGTGGTTGAACACATGTGTTTCGGGGGCATCGTCATATTTCCATTGTCACGACCCAAACGCACCAATTACTGCATTAATTCAAGATGTTTCCTCAAGTTACACCACATTACACTCAGTCTGTGGTTAATCCAAACCTACACATGTCAATGTCAACGTCCCCATTGTGAATTTTAGTTGATGGGAAACAGATTTAGAGCAGAATAAAACATATTTACACTTTAGGATTAATGTAAACAAATGTCAGCAAGAACAAACAATATTCAAACAGAGAGAATCTGGGCAAGCGGCCATTGTATTTCAAATGAATTCAAAATGGAATTATGTCATATCAAACTTTGCCTAAGGCAGAAAAACGTATACTTCCATGTCTGTACTGCAGGTCCATTGTTCTTCTTGCAATATGTCTTTTTTGGACATTAATTCAAATGGATAGAAATATAGGTGAAGAAGTAACAACTGTAAAGGTCTATCGATACGTCATGGATTCGGACAAATACTCGGAACAAATCCTTCACACTGGACCTTTAATTAAAAGGGGCAACACTCATTTTCCATGTGCCATTAAGTCAAAAGATACTAAGTTGTTGTAGATCAGGTTTCCTACCAACAAGTATCTTATCTTATCCTTTGGTTTGCATGTGTTAAACCATTAACTGATCTTTGATACTTGGAACCATTAACATCCTGTACAGAAGGCTGGATCCTCCAGAGGCGAAGGAGGGGAAATGATTACATCCACTTGTGTTTGATGAGCCTGTCAAACAGACTGTGTGTGGGACTGGATGTATACGTGAGGACACAACTGGATTCTCAGAGAGAGAGAGAGAGAGAGAGAGAGAGAGAGAGAGAGAGAGAGAGAGAGAGAGAGAGAGAGAGAGAGAGAGAGAGAGAGAGATGGAGGGATTCAAGATTCCTGGTGCATTTATTTTTCACCACTCTTTTGTGGAAGTATGTTGATCTGGACATTTTTATTTATGGCTGCTCTTTGAAAATTGCTGGGTCATAAAGATGCCAAGCATTTCCTTGCCTGTGTGTGTGTGTGTGTGTGTGTGTGTGTGTGTGTGTGTGTGTGTGAGTGTGTGTGTGTGTGTGTTTTGGCCACAGCAACAGAGGGACAGTAAAACAGGGGTTAAGAGTGTCCCATGTCAACAGGCTCTATATTTGGCCTTCTCTGTAAAGACATGCAAACGTAAACAAATCCGAGCCCACTCCTCTTCCGTTCCTCATCTCTCACCTTCATCAGACAACCAGCATAAAAAGATGGGGTGTTATCACACACACATCATACACCACGTGTCTGGTCTGCAAGGGATGTTGTGACTGTCGTCGGATCTCTGCATCTTCAAAGGACAGACGAGGTAGAAATGGGTATGGAGAGTGCCAAAATAAGATGTTGGCAACATTGGCCCCCAAAACACCACCGGTGGTAATTGAAATACTTTTTTATCTTAATTAAACGTCATAAAGAAACATGACTCTGAACTGTATTTTGTTATTTAGGGAATCTTGCACAAACATGCTTGTAACTTGGTGCCAGTTGGACTTTCCATCACATACCTGGGGATAGGCAACTTTCAAGATAACGTGCAATGCTACACACAAGCAGAGATGATCTGATTGGCTGGTGCATCAGTTGAGCCTGAAATGGGATCAAGCTGCGGTTCAGGAGTGCAAGTCATATAAAAAAAAATGATACATGTCTTTTCCAGCGTCCCAGTCAAAAGTAAAACAAGAAAAATATACAGTGTACAGTATATCAGTCAGCTTTAGAGTCGTTGGCAGTCGAGTTGTTTTCAGACGGTGCCAGTCAAGCTGCTTCCAGCGTTCGAGAGATGCCAAGCGAACGGGGCTGCCAGTTCATGTTTAGAGTGTGGGCACGAGAGCGTATTCACGTCCACCTCAGAGAGAAATACAGAATCCAATGAATTTTGGGGGAAGAGGATTCTACAATTCTCTTGCAAGAGATGTTCAACACAAGCAAAGATCTATTCAGGAGGAACAGTATTACTGCTTTAAGACCAGTTGGACAAAGCAAGTCGTTCTCTTCTTTGTTTTAACTTTCAGTTCAGCGATCTCCTCATTAACATGGTATTGTCATCAACAATCACTGATATCAAGAAGTGGGCGAGAAAGCTCTCAAGGTTTTTGGGTCAATAGAGTCAATGGTCTTTACAGGTCACAGTCACAGGTCAGGGACATGTTTGACAACTGCACAATCATTGGAGGTGTCTTCAGACTATCTTTCCCTCAATGTAAAGCTATAGCTTACCCACTTTTGCACCCACACACCTGTGACCACCTCCATGTCTGGGAGGTTTAAGGGATATCTGTAAGAAAGATCCACTTGCACCCATTGCACCTCACCTCGAGTAGAATGCCAAGGGAGTGGAGGCAGGTGGATACACTCACCAACCTGAGAACATGAAAACACAAGGGGGCCTCGATTTGCCAACTTGGCTTTTTGATACGCGGGCACGGCCTCTGCACCTCTGCACACTAAATACGATGCAGAGGGAGAGAGAAAGCGTTCTGATCTCTCTTTGATATATCGATACACGAGTCAGATTTATGTCTAGAAATCCTTTCACTGAAAAGCAGGCAGATAAAACAGGATAGCGAGGAGGCTGCAGTGCCAGACATGTGGTTTTCTGAATTTAAAAAGGCTGGAGCTGGAGATCACAAATTAGCCAGTTGGCGACTGTTATGCAATACCTCGATGCCTTCGATGCCATCCTCTTGATGCCTCTATTGATTTTTCAGCAAAGCTCCCACCTGCCTGTGCAGGAGATTTGGCTTTTGCTCCGCCGCTACTGTCTCATAGCTATTTCAGGGCAATTGTACACCTCTTCAAAGTGGTAATGGATGCTGAAGCAACCGCTCCCATCAAGAGAGAACACCGATTGATGCCATGTCCTGTGGAAGAACTAGGGGCCTGCATTCCTCCAGCAGAGGTCCAGATGGTCAGGGAATCGATGCCATCAGTGTGTGCTGCAGGTTTCTGGCAGTGTCCCGTTAGCACACGTTTAGCTTTCAGAGGCTTTCATTTCAGGCGGCTACCTACCTGTGTTGGTGGATAATATGGCAGAGAGGCACAGTTTAGTGGGTTCAGGCCGAGTTCAGTGTGGTGTCACCGGAGTTTATTTTTATGGGTCAGTTGTTGTGAGAAGTGTCAGTGAATCACAGAGGAATGTGGAACGTTTTTCCCCCCAATATTGCAACGCAGCATTATTATCTAAATGAAGCCCCACAACATGCATGATTTATTTCCACAGAAATGACCATATGCCGACATGCGATGATGCCTATAAAAGCTGTGGAGGAGGAAAGCATCACATCCGTCCTACCATTTACCCTGTGGATCCCCCCGAGGTTCAGACTTTATATGCCAAGGTAATTACTAACAGACTGGTCCAAATCAGGGGGGGCAGGTGTCGAGCTTTATTGTATTACACAAGCATATCACTGGTTAATGTCTAATGGGAAAAATGTTAATTTACAACACACATTTATGACATCCAGACCACATGAAATGAGATAGTGGGAAAAGTCAACGGTCAAGACAAATGGATTCAAAACGACCTTGAGCAAGAACCTAATAACTTCTCCGCATCGCTGCTTTCGTTTAAAAGAACCAGGATGTGCCAATTGCTTTCCACCTCACCTGCTTGGCGTTGGCACGGGAAGATTTAGAGACGAATATATTTCAAATCTGCCCTCACTCTGCAGAGAATATCTGGATGTCAGATGTTAGTAAAAGTATTGATCAGCACTTTTGAATCTCCTCAATAATACTCTCAACTGTTACCTTTTGATTAAATCTGTGCATAGTGATGGTAGTAGGCATGGTCAAGATACAGGTTCATATTTATGCACTTTTATCAGCTTAATTGTTCTTGTAGTTGTGGTAGTTGGTTCACTGGCCTGTACAGAAACTGATATACAGTTTATTTTTTCCATTTTTTGCTGACAACAGCTGCTTTAGATTCTAAATGAAGCAGTGAGTCTGAACCAAAGCAGTAAAGTTATGGCTGGGTGGTTTATAAAGAGATTCAGACAGAGCTGTAACTCTCTATAAACCTCAAGTCGAGGAAAGATTAGGATCATAACTCTGAGCAAACTCCTTTCATTAGTCTGATTATTGTTATTGTTAAAAAAAAAGAGATTATTGCCGCTTTAAGAACGGGCAAATAAAAAACAGAGAGACATGAGGGGAAACAGAGTTAATTGCAGGTCTGTGAACTTGACTCTAGTGGAGGAAAGTCCAACTTTCGGCTCCTCCGGCAACCAAAACCTTTCATTTACTCTCTTTACATAGAGTAAAAGGCGACTGCCTGCACTTCCTACATCTTGGCTCAAACACTGATGATTAATCACAGGCTGTAATTTCTGATGTGGATGATTTAAACATGAAGTGGCGGCTCGGCTTCGTCCCTTTGAAGAGACCCCCTTCAGATGTTTCTGGAGTCATCTGGGGCGTTGCTGATGAAACAGGATGTTGACCCGAGCCAAGATGGAGGTCCATGGTGGCTGCATGAGGGATAGGGATTTCAGCGCCTCACCCCTTCATGCCATGCTGTCAATGCATGGAGCTCATTTGGAGCTCGGTCACCAGCTCATTCCATTGAGGTATGCCAGGAAGCGCCTGGGGCACTGACTTTTCTGTCCGTCTTACTTATCTTCATTATCTCTTTAATCAAATTAGTATATCTCCTCTGTAACTACACATTTCATACTTCTGTTTGCCTCAGCTGTGATTCATCAGTTGTGGGTGTGAACGGCGAGAGGTGCCAACGCCAAACTACAACAAACGTGACCGCAGAATATGTTAAGTCATCTTGTTTAATTTGCTGAGCTCATTATTCCTCAGGGTGCACATCATATGCAAGATTCTGGAAAGTGCAACCTCACCCTTTCTATAAATGCCTTTGAGTGACTTGCAGAAATCTGTCCGATTCATTTGTGCATCTTCAATGCATGGCCCCATTACCGGGGTTAACAGAGATCACACAGAAAATTACAGAGGGCATGCAGGTGTTTGTTCTATCTTGATGAAAAGTCCAATCCCTGTCCTTCTTACACACACACACACACACACACACACACTCATGTACACATGCAGATGGAGTACACACACACACACACACACACACACACACACACACACACACACACACACACACACATCCAACATCTGCTTGGAATGTAGTGGGGGGCCAGTGACCATGGAAAACTGCATGAGGGAAAGCAATGGAGGGAGGAAAGGGGGGGGTAAGAAATAATGGGAAGAGCCTACCCTCGAAGAAATAGCACATATCTGAAGTAGCCTCATCAGAGCCCCGGCACATGTGCCCTGAGAGAGAGCATCACTAATACACTCACTTCAAAGAACCGAGCTGTGGCAGAGCAGGATCAGTCTAGACACCATCTTCCCATCGCCCCCTCTCTTCACTTTGGCCTCACTCCACCTCACTCTCTCCACTGTTATTTATTTTATCACCTATGTGTCGTCTCCTGGACCGTGTGACCTTCTCCTGACCCCAGTGACCCATCTGGGGTTATGTTTATGTACCGTTTTTTGGCTCTCATAAATAAATGGTAAGGAAACAAGCATCAATAGCCGGGTTTGCCAATCCTGTTGATGCATGTTCTCAAAATAGCATAAGTCACCAATGAGGTGGAACTAGTTTAAATTGCCTGATTTTTGAAATCCTGAATGGAGAAAAATGGTTATGATAGAAATGACATAAACAACAACAACACACTGCAGTGGCTTGGAGGTCAAAAGCACACATGCACTACCATATGTCCTCATGTTGTGGATGGGATCTGATTGGTTGTTTCTGGTTCGGATTCAACCTTAGTCCTTCCAGTTGAACCAATCTATCACTATCCATTAAGTTTGAAGCCATACTGATGTATCATTTCATTTGTTTCAGTTTTGACATACCCCATGCAAACCCTAATAATTTCAGCCTCATATGATACACATTGAAATGTCAGGGGATCTTCCTCTGGAGAACATGAATCCAATCATGTTGATTCTCAAAAGAGAGTAGATCTAAAGATATGTCAGAGGATAAGTTAAGTCTTGGCAGAACATCTACAAGTTGGTTATGTCAGTGTCCACAGACAAACATTCCTGGAGCCATATTTAACAAAGGAAACAGCAAAGTACGAGTGGACGAGCAGCTTCCTGTGAGTGGTGGGAAAGTCCCTTCCTCTCTTAAGCTCCTCCTCCTACTTTCTTCCACGCACACCATTGGATCAAGTCCTGAGGGAGCTGGCGAACTCATGAGGTTTTGCCTCCATTAAAAGTTCAGCATCTACCATCCTTCGTCTTGTTTATGGAGTTTAACATTCACTTTGGACTCACTCTATCTGAGCCCTCATGGAACGTCGTTGTTGAATCAGATTTTTGTGGTGTGGACACGTGTGTGTGTGTGTGTGTGTGTGTGTGTGTGTGTGTGTGTGTGTGTGTGTGTGTGTGATCGGCCTCTGACGTGTGCTTCGCCCCCCTCCGTCCCGCCTCTGCCTCAGACCGTCATGACTTGTGGCCGTCTGCCTACTTTCAACATTGTCACTGCTCATCTGTGTTTGAGCAAATTCAATTCAATTCAAAGCCACATGTGCTTTCCCATCGTCCATCTTCAGAGAGCCTATCCCCTCGCGACCCCCTGAATCTCGGTCCTCCTCTCCTCTTCGCTTTCCTCCCTCCCCCTTCTTCTCCTATTCTTTTTCCAACTCACCAGCAGACATCTGGATTTCAACTGCAGACCATTACACAGTAACTCCTCCAGCATTTATGATCTTATGGAGAGAAGTGGCAAGTAGCAGGCATTTAAAACCGGAACATCCCATGTGACGATCGCACAAATTGTGCACTGGTGTTTCTTTTCTCGAAAGTTAGGGTTCGGAGTTGGGTTAAGTTTAGGATGAGGACTGAATCCACACATGAGAATCTGCACTCCCCTATCCAGACATTTCAGGACTCTGGCTCAGGCTGCCATGTTAAGATTTTCCGTCGAAGCTCTGCCAAACCCCTACGAGATTATTGTAATGAATCATTGAAAGTGTATTAAACTGGACTAGAGCGGAGATTAGAAGTAAAAGAATGAGGAATGGAAGAGTTGTACGCATGCATACATTGTGTACCATTGTGTTTGTTTGTGCCATGATTCACCAAGGAGCTTGTGTAAATATGTAAACCCAAGAAATCCACCATCCCCCTGCAGATCCATCTGGACATTAATCCCCCTATTTAATCTATGCATACAATAAATATGGGATTTTCACACTTCGGTCGTACGAGGGATCTGTCTCTCAAGGCTTAAGGGAAATAGTTTGGATGTCTGAGGCGGGTTGCTCCTGGAATTCCGAATGGCCCCTTTTCACTGCAGCAGACATATCTGTATTATATCTGGGTGGGAAGTTTTAATGTGGCAAGAAGGTTTTAACATCTGCTTCGCAGATCTGGGACGGGATGGGCAAAGGTCCATCAGTCCTTGATCCTCCACCAACTTTATATATATTTGATATCATCTGTTTCTCGAATCAGATCATATGGTGGAAGAGGGGGAAATTTGCACGTACAAGAGTGGGTTTTATAGAGCCAGGGTTTCTCCTGGTGAGGAAGAGAAGACTAAACTGTGCATTGTATTCTCAAGAGTCTAGATTTTGCTCCCTTAGTCGGATAATGACTCAGACAATGACAATAAGATCAAGTTAAGGGGAAAAATATGACCACAGTCTGGCTGAGTCAGCACGTCTCTGTGTTTGGAACGTTTCCTGAAGTGTCTCGCAAAGATCCACATGCTGTGAAGAGAATTCAGTAAAGTACAACAACAGTGTCAAATCTATTGATGGTTTTGGATTGAAATTTGTGAAAAACTACTGAAAATGTATCTAAAGTACAGTGTGTAGGATTTGGTGACCTCTAGTGGTGAAGATGCATGTTGCACCCCTCTGCTTACCCCTCTATTCCAGTTTACAGGAGAGATTGTGGTTGCTTACAGTTATCATGAATACTCAAAAAGTGGTACCTTGTCCATTCTGGGCCAGTGTGAAAACACGGTGGCCTTGATGGATGATGGGTTGATGGGTTAATTCCAAGAATTTTGATTTGCAAATCCAGGTTTGATTACATTGTTTTCAATTTCTTCCAAAGTAAATGGATTTTGTTTAAATCTCACACACTCAAACTGTAATAGACTCATTTATGGTCTTTGGCGTGAGTGAGGAGCATCTGGAAGGTAAGAGGAGAAGAGGATATCTCAAACATCCATTTTCATCAAACTTGCAACAAACCAACAGAGGATGAGAGGATGTAATCCAGATTTCAGGAAATCCCCCTTTTGACTTCCAGGTGACATCATTAGCTTCCACCATTTCAAAAGTCATGTAACTTGGGGACATTTTTTTTTGCTGAGCACGGCAAAACGCACCTGGACTCCAGCTGCTCCATCAACACTGTGAAAACTCTGGTTCTATCATGGAGCCTTTAATTAGCATATCCTGCTGGCTCCTAATTATTACAGTCTGTATGTGATGTTTAATTTATGACATCAGTCTCACACACACTCACACACCAAAGAGAAAAGTGTGTGTGTGTGTGTGGGACAGAGAACAGCAGGACCTGTGTAAGCCAAGATCAGGGGCTGCATGCCACATGTGAGGCCGAGCCAGTGGTCGGTTCAGGGGCAGGCAGGAATCTGAGCGGCTCCTCGGCCGCTGACAGAGTCATCGAGGTCGTTCCACTGGTGCAAAAGTAAACTTGACATCCTGTGAGTAATTAGAACTGTTTCTTCACCTTGGTTGTTGTTCAAATTTGTACCTCACGCATGTAATGATACGAACATCCAGCCCCTGTGGGCGTGTAACACTGCAAATGTACCATGGATACAAGACTTTTCAGCCAAAGACACTTATGAGAAAACATGGTTCGGCAAATCAAAGGAGTTTCTCTTCTGTCCTCAGCTGCACAGACACAGAGAGTAAACTATAAGCCAGCACGTGTAAAGGGACATTTCACCTAAAACAGTAAAGAACCATTGGAGTTATCTTGGCAGAACATAAGCTAAACATAAAATAGACTTTAACCTATATAAATATATATATATATATATATATATATATATATATATATATATATGTTCACATTTGACCAATCAGTGTGTTTGTTGTTGACAGTGTCATATATTAAAGCACTAGAAGAAGACACTTTCGTCACTTTGAAGTTGATTTTATATGCATATTTACATTGCGCATAAAGTGAAGGTGGAGAGGCATCAAAATACAATATTGATACACTTCTGTTGCATAACCTTTAACATCTAAAGGTCTTTACAGTTGACTGATCTCTATAGTGCTACATCGTTATAATCCGAGTCTCATTTGTGTGAATTTCACTTTTTCCAGCAAATTGTAATGAATAACAGTTTGTCAAATTCCAAATCAATGAAGTAAGAAATTATATAAAAGAGAATGGGCCATAACCATGGCAATGGAAAATAAAACCAAATTTTGATTTGATTTATTTGCTTAAGGTAGGTGCATCCAAGGGTTTTGTGAGTCATCCGCCAAACAAGAAACCAAACAAAATGGCACAAATCCTGTTACATTTGCTGTTGCAAATATCCTTGAACGCAGCATTTTCAATTGCATCAAGAATCATTCGGTTATGAAAGAGGAAAAGATGGAACTCATCAAATACCAGACATCAAGTTGGGAAACTAAAATCTCAAAAATGCAAATGAGAAAATTCAAGGTGGCAGAGGTTTCTTGCACATTGTGATATATACAGTATTTTCGATTTAAATTAGGTTTAAAAATCATATTATTTCTGGCAATGTTGTCAAATTTCTTCCAGTCCATAGAACTGTGATGCAAAAAGAATGCAAACATCCACAGACAGCAGGATCCGATCCCTGCCAGCGGGCGACTCGCACTCAATTGATAAGTGGCAGCTGGTGAGTTCATGACAACGTGTCAAGTGTGTGCTGAGTGTAAACGTGTGTGTACAGTGTGAGGCTGCACATTTCTGTTGTCCGATGTGCTCCTCTCTCGCCTCTGAAGACTTTCACATGTTGCACGAGTGACAATATTTACATGAGCTCCAAAATGGAAACCCAGTGTCTCGTGTCATCATCAAAACAAACAAACAAAAAAGAATAAAGATGCACTTTTTGCACAACTACTGGGATAATGAGCCATCTGTGATACACAAGAACCAACAGCTCAGTCGCTGCTTGTTATTTTCCACGCTCCCTTTAACTTGTCGTACAAACTATTTAAAAACACATCAAACAGCCTTTAATTACACAGCGACATGAAGACAAAGCTCATACAATTCTTGAATGACATGACATGAATGACATGAATCTATGTAATGGTGTTTTTCTTTCATTGGACATTTACAGACTACAGCTGACAAAAGCATCACTTGTGTAGGCTGGTGATCGACAGGAGGCAGGGCCTGACACCACCGCAGACAACACCAGTGATTCTTTGTGAACTTTATTTTGGAGAGGAACCAGAGACATTCAATCATGCCACGCTTCGGTTGTCTTGTATGGTACAATGTGCCAACTTTATGCCAATAGCTCCACTAGGTGCATGATATGATGGTAATATACTTGGAAATGGGATTTAAACCCACCCCCTAATCGCGATGGTGGTGCAAGAGAGAGGACACAGAATTGAACCTTTGACAGCTACTCTGTAATTGGCTGGTTGAGACTGAACCAGAATCTGATTGGCCAACGGGTGAGAAAGAATCTTAACTGTTTCAGGTGAATCATTGCCTGCAAAAAAGTAAATATGCAAATTTGAATAACAAACTTATTTTGAAACTTTTTACACTTTGAAATTATTATTTTTCCTGTTGCTGCTTTGCTACTTAGCTGATTTCAGATGAGAATGCTATAAGATGTGATGGAAATTTTTTGGCCCCTCCCACTAATGACAACTCCAGATAATGTCCCATGCTGATCATTATCATGTAAAGAAGTGGGCACCTTGGTTTCAGAAGAAAAGGCTTGTAAATGTTTTACAATGGCAAAGAAAAACAAAGATGTCAAATCGGAAGAAAACAGTGCCGACACAGGTTGTGATGAACTGTAGAGAAGAACTTCCAGCCTCATGTCTTGGGATTCGAGTGTTTTTGTGACCAGAACAATCCCCTGTTGTGTTCTCCACATGTGAAAGGTAAACTCAGGCCTGTGTGGACTCTCTCTGGAGCTCCAGCCTGAAAACGACTTTTGTTCGTGTTTGTGTTTTGTTCTGCACCCACACCACAGCCCAGCGCCTATAACCAGTACAAGATGGTTGGACTCATGGATCTGAAGCACTGGCCACAGTTTTTTTTTAAAGTCAGCAAAAGTCTCAAAATGTCTCATTCAGATTTTGTTGCCATGTTGTCATTTTTTTCATTCAGGGACCGAGGTGGAATAGTTGTACTGCCAATCATGAAACGGACGCGGGCTCCGTTCACAATGGTCGGCGGCTCATTTTCTAAAAAGGCAGCAGGCCTCATAAAAGATGACCCTGACCCGACGCCTTCTCATTTGAATGCATGCAGAATGTGAAAGGTTTGGAGGCAGCGCATGAACTCATGATACATGCGTATGGAGGTAGCCATGTTATGTTTATTACAAGCGGCACTTTGTCATGAACACATGCGTTTTAATAGAGCCAACGCGGAGAGGCCCTCATCCAGGATCTAATCCCATAGTCCTCTTCACTGCCAGAGTATAATACTGCAATGGCATTGAAACATACTGGCATGACATTACATTTCCAATCAGTAAGATTTACATGAGATGGTCCATTACTGTTGGCATCAATGTAATATGGAATCATTTTATTTATGTTTTTGTGAATGTAGGGTGGCCTCAATATAAAAATTATGAGTAGGAATGTGACTGTTGTATGTATGTATGTCAGGGACGGGGCCTCTACAGAGGCCCCATGCTGAACTGCCATGTTTTTACAACAGCTTATATTGAACAAATCTTATCAGTCTCAGAGATAATTATAGGTTCTATAGGGGAATGCATTTTATATCTCCCTTACAGTTCTACAGAGTATAATATACACAGTTATCATGAATGGACCATATGAGTTGGACACAGGATGTATTTCAGTCTGAATTTCCTTTTTTCTTTCATGATTTTCAAATGTTGCCATGGTGACAAAGCCAGGCTTAGTGTCTGTAAACATTGGGAACAAAGTGTGGATTTAATCTTCCTCCTGAGAAAAAAGAAATACTCTAAAAGACTAATTCTCTCAAACCCACACATGGATGGATGACTAACAGCCCCAGTGAGCCGCTGGGACAAAGCCCATATGAAGTGACAGTTGATATTTGTCATGTGAAAGTCACAGTTTCAAAGAGACAACAAATGGATGGACATCGATGCCAAGGAGAAGGAAATTAACCGTAAATGTCACTAAAGGAGATGAAGGAACTACACTGGGATGGTAAATGATGAGGAAAAGTCACAGAACAGACGATGTTTCTTGTTTGAAAGTCACAGGAGACAATTAATGACCACAATATGATACAACACAACACCAAACACACAAATAACAAATCTGGCGAGATGCAAAAGTCCCGAAACGTATCAACACAACTGACCACAAATAGGTCAAATCATTGAACCAGGAAAAGACAACAAACTCCACCATGAGTCCAAATGAGAGTCCATAACACAAACATGTTCACGATGAGACAACAAATAAACAACACCAGACACCAAATGGCGACGATGAAGAGAGGAAATGAAAACAAAAATAAATAATGGTAGACATGAAATGTTCAAAAGGGCACACGCATTATCCACAGAGGACAAAAATAACCCAAACCAATGACAACAAAGACTCAATTTCTTGGTACGGAGATGTATTATGATTACACACAGACTCGAAATAACAAGAAAAGGACACAACACATCAATGACAGATATATGATAAGACACAAAATGATTCAAAGAACAAAAGGGAGAAGCATATAGACGAAAAAAGAAACAGAAACTACCACAAAGAGGTACAAAATGCAGAAAAATGATGCAAAACGTTGCAAAGCAAATCATCCACAGAGACAATTGTCTTTATTGCCATCGAATAACACACTTTTAAAAAGCAGTCCTACACAGTGCTAAGGCAAATAACATATATTATGTATGCATTTATCAAAGCTAGTACTTTAAAGTCAATGGGTCCAATATAAACAGTGCAGCAGGAGCTTCTGTTGGATCTCATCCTCAACCTAAGCGTCTGACTCACAACAAGTTGTGTGTGTGAGTGTGTGTGTGTGTGTGTGTGTGTGTGTATTTGTGCTTTCATTTCCTGCTCTTGTACCTGCAACCAATAAAAACCTCCCACTCCCTTACACGACACAGACCAGAAAGCTGTTTGTCACTGTGACGTCGCTGTAGCGTTTATATGTCGAGTCGCTGCCTCCTCCTCCTGCAGCAGCAGCAGAGTCTAACGAGCGGGTCCTGTAAAAACACATAATTACAGTCACCACTACAAACAGCCGACAGGGTGGAGTTGGGAGAGGAGACATGGTTTGTTAATTCTTCAGACGACGGGCAACAACCCAGGCGCTCGTGTTTAAAGGAGAATCACTAAATGTCTAAATGTGCGTAGAAATGAGCTGACTCAGCAGTTAAGCAACAGAGAATATAATGAAATCTCCTCTGAATGTCTTTCCTCTTCATACTCGCGCAACGCCATCCCATTGGGGAATCGATCTATTAGCATTCACATCAAATGAAGTGGTAAACGTTCTCATCAGCCTTCAGATGAAAACATGTTTTGACTCATCACAGCGCTGAATACTTTTGGCAAATCCACCTCATTCAATTCATCAGTCCTCAACACACACACACACACACACGTACACACACACACACCACCTGTCTCAGCTCAAGGCTTCATTCATTTGATTCAATATAACCAGTGAATGACTTTTCAAAGTCCATAAATCAAGTTTAATCCAAATATAGTACATATAAAAGCACCTGATGACACATGACTATCAATATCATATCATACCATCCTCATGGCAACTCAGTGATCCCTACTATTTTCTACATAGACAATTTTATTTTATTTCACATAGACATTTCTATTGATTAATTTTTTGATAATAAAATACTGTACTTTAAATTGTTAAAATAGAAAGTAGTCCGTGAGGAATTATCTTCCCTCTGATTGTCTTATCACTGTTTACCTGTTGTTGTGTTTATCTTCTCGTGATTGGAGTCCCAACTGAAAGAGATGAGATCAATGACAAGATCTGAAACCTCTCTGCTCTTGTCCCATTGCCCCCTAGAGGCAAAGATGCTGCTTCAACACATCACATCCAGATTGTGGATGTTTGATGGATGTGTGCGTCAGCGCGAGCCGGTGGCGGGGCAGCAGCCAGCAGCTTGGACCAAAACTGGGCCAGTGGAGTACGTATACAGTACTGTATATGTATGTATATGTATATGTATATGTATATGTATATGTACACATATGCACTATAATGAATAGCATGCCTTTATAGTATGAAAGGATGGAGAGGAATGAAATGAACAAAGAGAATGGTAATTATACTCTTCCACCACGGCTCTAAATCAAAGACCATGACCCACACATCCACCTGCCCTGTTTCATTCTAAAGCATCATTTCATTTCATTATATTTATTTGTGTTTCTGATTCAATTCAAAGTAATACTGTGTTTTTCTTTTCTTTTCTTTTCTTTTCACACTGGATGATGGCAGCTGTGGCTCCACTCCTCCAAAGACTGAGCAGATGTTCTGCATTTCTTGAATAGCACAAGTTGGATCAGGCTTAGTAATGTTAGACGGGGATAAGGTTACAGCCTTGAACTCGAGAACACAGGCTTTTGCCACATGGGTTAAAAACTTAACTCTTTGTAGCTCAATAGAACCAGAAGAAGTATTTGTAGAGTATGTCTGTGATGCACAAGTGGCAAACCTATTTTTATTCCATTAGAATAAATAAATAAGAAAATAAACCAATCAAAGAGTCAACCAGCTAC
>JAFBJT010112537.1:5000-21434 GCA_016785325.1 Chascanopsetta lugubris
TCTCCCAACAACACCAACTCCCCCCCCCCCCACCCCACTCGCTCTCTCCGTCCGTCCATCTCCCTCCTTCCTTCCTTCCTTCCTTCCTTCCTTCCTTCCTTCCTTCCTTCTCTCTCTCTTTCTCCAACTCCAGCAACCATGGGCAAAAGACAGGAGCCGAGAGGAGAGGGAGAAGTCTGTGTGAGCTCTCCTCTGCAGTATTGATGACCCAATGATCCCCTGCAGAACAGAGCCAGTCAGGCAGACAGAGCGAGGCTCAACTCGGAATCAGAATCAGAATCAGCGCCGCCACGCCGCTCGGTGGAAGCGAGCGGCCGCACAGGATATGAATGGTAAATGTAATCTAATGTTGTAGCGGTGCTGTGTGGGTGGGCACAGTTAATAGAGTAGAGTGCATTACAGATTAGGTTTGTGGCCGGGTGCCAAAAAGAGAGGGAGGAAAAAAAAAAAAATCATTGACGATTCCATCACACAAATCCATCTGTGCTGCAAATGTTTGATTTTAATTTTGACTGTGTGCTTGATGCCTCAAAATCACCAGTGAAATGGAAGGTATCGCATTTACCAACTCAACTTTGGTGTCTGTCCTCAGGTCTTTGAAGCTGCTGAGGGAAACGGCACCGAGAGGAGAACTCTCATCAACCTAACGCAGAAAAACATCCACCCGTCCACTGAATGAGCGGCTGGTCAGATCAGCTGTTCTCGGGTCAGTCCGGCGCTCCTGTGAGCTGTGCTCAGAACCAGGGAGAGGAACCAGGCTGTGTGGGAGGAGCAGGAGGAGGAGGAGGAGGAGGAGGCGGAGGAGGAGGAGGAGGAGGAGAAGGGGGGCTGGAGGAGCTGGAACTGCCTGAGCTCTGGAGCAGGGAGCTCGGGCTCCAGGCGGAGTCCCACGACCCCTCCGACGATGGACTGGCGGCGGTGACCTCCGACCTCTTCGCCGCCTCCCCTCCCTCGGCGCTGGCCAACGGCCTCCACCTGCAGAGGAGGCTGGGGCTCGGCGCCCAGCTGAGGAACATGCAGACGCACATCGACCCGGATGTGGACCCACAGGCGGTGTCGCACGACAGCTGCGGCCGCACGGACGACGACGCGCACGCTGGATCTGAGCCGTCCAGAACTCTCGCGTCAGAGGCCACGCGCACAACCTCACCGCAGCCCCTCCCTTTGTCGCTCGCCGTCAATCGTCCCGCCGCCGCCGCCGCCGCCAATCAGCTGGCGGCCCCGGTCCTCGCCCCGGAGAAGGACCTCCCCTCCACCCTTTGCCCCGCGGGCCAGAACCAAACCACGGACTCCTCCCCTCCCCCCGTGGAGGCGGAGAAGAAGTATGCACTCCGCAGCTCCGGGCGTCCTCGCTTTCCCTGTCACCTGCGCAAATCTTCCCGCCTCCGCAGGGGCGCGGAGGACGGCGAGAGGAAGGCGGCGAGGGAGGAGGAGGCGGAGCCGCTGGAGGAGAAGATGTGGAGGGTGAGGGAGGAGGTGGCTGAGAAACAACAGCCCTCACCCGTGGCGGCCGTCCTTCCCGCTGCCCCCTGCCCTGCAGACATGCCCCTGGCGCTGACCGTGCCCAAAGCTGCCCCCAAATCCATTCATAAACCGGCTCCCAGACTGGGACACAGACCCGGACCCAAGTCCAGGTCTAGACCTGCGCCCAAGCCGGTCCAAAAAGCAGCTCCCAAAAGTGTCATGAGGCGGCGGCAGGCGGCGCAGGCCATGGCTCAGCGCGCGGCCCCTCATCCTCCGTTTGTAAAAACGTCCCCCATCGCTGCGTCTTTGTCGACGGTGAAGGAGGAGCCTGTGGCACAGCTGGGGCTCTGTCCTCCCAACAACCGCAGATGTAGACGCTTTGTAGGCGTAAGTCCCTTTATTATTAATGTCACTACACTTTTTCATCAAACCTTGTCCTGTATAACGCAGTGATTCTCAACTGGTGGGTTGCGATGCAAAAGTGGGCCACAGACTTGTTTTCATTGGGCCTTTGACTGAGGAAAAAAAAGTTAACCGTTGCTTTTATTCTGAAGAGGATTTTTCTCCGTCTAGTCACACTCCCAAACAGTAGGTGGCGATGATGCTTGGTAATGGTAATAGCACACCCGCCATTTCTCCTTTCATATGCCAACTGACCGTGCAGAAACGCAAGTCCGACACTGACGACATCAAAACTCAGTGTTGCATCTATGTGGCTTAAAGGTGCAGTGTGCAAGATTTTGGTGCTAGACATCTAGAGGTGAAGTTCCACAACTCCATTTTTGTCACTTCTAAAAATATTACAAAACAGTTCGATCCTGACATTTTCATGGATTTGTTATCACCTAAATGTTATTTTTTCCCCCATCACCCTTAAATGAGCCCATTATTGTATACTGACATGAGGAGCGGGGTCCTCTCTACGGGGGCCGCCATGTTTTTACAGCAGCCTCGAGTGGACACACGACACATCTTTTGAGTTTCAGAGGCAACAGAGGGCCACCGTAGGTTCTCCTGCATGCTCGGATAGGTCAGGGTGAGGTGATGGATGCAAAGTTCAACTCAGCACATCTTCTGCACTGCTCCTTTAAAGTGTAGCATCGCCACCTGAACCCGGACCAGCTGAGAACCACCGGTACAGCACATACCACCGTAACACGTGTCTTTGGCTCGGCAGGTGAGGAGGATCGTGGTCAAGGTGGCTCGCATCCCCGTCAGCCTCAGTCGTCGACAGAAGAGCTACAAGATCTCCAACCTGGAGACGGTGACGGGGCCGGAGAAGGTGAGCGACGGAGGCGTGGAGGGCTCGGACGTGATCCGAGAGCCCACCGCTCTGCTCCGCATGAAGAACAACGGGAAGAGCGTCATGGTGATGTTCCCTCCCGGAGAGCTGCCCGTCATTCTCAAGCGCCGGCGAGGACGACCTCCCAAACAGGCGCTGCCCGTCGTGCCGGGCGAGCCTCCGACCAGCAGCAGCACCGCCGGTGCCGCAGGAGACCAGCCCAAGAAGCCCCGCAGGCGCCGGCGGACTAAGCTCCCGTGTCCTTTCCCGTCGTATGTCAATGACACTAATGACGTGAAGACAGAGTACGGGGACGTTCTGTCCAAACTGGCCTTTTTGAACCGCCAGCCTCCGGCCACCGGCCGCTGCTCCCCGCCTCGTTGCTGGACGCCCAGTGAGCCCGAGAGCTTTCACGCCCCCGTAGAGAACCCCGGGATATCCACCCTGCTCCACCGCCTCACCGGCTCCAGGCGCCCGCGGGGCAGCAGGGGAGGGGGCGCTGGACGGGGCGGCGGGGCGGCCGGTGGGCCCGGGGGCAGCGAGCGCAATAAGAGCACCTTCAGCGATTTCTTCGAGTCCATAGGCAAGAAGCGGAAACTGAGCCCCGTGTCCGAGCACGGGTTGCCGCGGAAGCGGGGCAAGGGCGTGGGTGGGGTGGGCCGGGGCGGGGGCGTCGTGGGGACCGAGCCCGGGGGCGAGAAGATCAGGAAGAGACGCGCGAGGAAGAACGGGACGTTCAAAGGGGAGGGCGTGTCCATGGGCGGGGACTGGCCCAATGGGGCGGGCGGCTGGGGAGAGGAGGGCTGCGCGGAGAAGGAGAAAGGTTTCGGGGCCTTCCAGCTGTGCGGGTCGCCGAGGGGGGGCTTCTCCTCCTGCGAGCTGGGAAGGGGGAGTGGCTTCAGCAGTCCAGGGGGCAGCAGAGGTCCGGCGGGCGAGGACTCCCAAGGCCTGTTCGCCGGATACTTCCGTTCGCTGCTGGACTCGGACGACTCCTCGGACCTGCTGGACGTGTCCTCGCAGTCGGACGCCCGCAAGGCTGCGTCCACCCCCGGGTTCGAGCCGTCCAGCCCGGCCGCCGCGCACAGCTGGACGCCGGGCTTCTCCAAGTGGTGCGCCAAGGCCGGGGGCTCCGGAGCGGAGGGTTCAGCACAAGCGCACTGCTCGCCGGCCCGGCCCCCTTACAGCTACAGCAGCCTGGCCCAGACGTCCCCCACCACCTCCACCTACCCCAAATCCACCCCTCCCTCCCTCTCACACTCACCCAGCTCCCCTCACCCTGCCTCCTATGGACACTACTCCTCCGGCTACTCCTCCTCTTCTCCCGCAGTGTCACAGAGATCCTCAGACTGCAGCTTCGCTTACGGCTCCGGACACATCGGCGGCGGCGGCGGCGGCGGCAAGGCTGTCGGCCATATTGGTTATTCTAACTACCAGGCGGCAGCCAAGAGGGGCTTCTGTGGGTACCCCGGAGCAGGTCCCACGTCACCTGGCGGGGGGTACATGTCTGTGGCCAGAGGCAGCCCCTTCAGCCCCTTGTCAGAGGGATACAAACAGTACAGCAGCAACCAGTGGAGCTTCAGGTACGTCTGGTCTCTGATGAGCGGGTGAAGGGTGAATGGTTCATTGAAGTCAACGCACAGGTTTGTTTTTTTTCGTTTTTTTGTTTGGTACAAGCCACAATACAGAGTTACATGAGGACATGCAGATTCCCATTGTTTTTTCACCATTTGCTGTCCTCTAGATCGCAAAAATGTTACAAAGGCAATAAAGATTAGACATTGATAAATTACGATTATTTTAAGAAAATGAAATAAAAGTACATAGATCAATGGGGACGGGGAGTTAGTCAGGCACAGATCTAAAGTAGTTCAGGAGTGGGCTCCATTTCCTAGAAATGTGTTGGAGCAGCCTTTAAACTGTAAGAGTGACCTTCTCCAAACGGCTCCACACCGTTTGATTTGGTTTTCATCGTTTGTGTTTTCTCTCCCACAGACAGGGTTTCGGAGGCTGGTCAGCGGACGGCTTCATGCCTCAGTACGGTTACGGTGAATACGGCTCCAACGAGTCCAAAGACATCCTGGACATCTCAAACTACACCCCTCAGAAAGCCAAGCGACCCCCTTTCCCCGAGAGCCTGTCGGAGTCCTCCTCTGACTCCTCTCACCTGGGATCCGCGGCCGCCGCGAGTGGACCGATCCCCGCGGCCGCCACCTTCAAACAGGTGGAGGCCTCCGCCGCCAGCGGGGAGGGGGGTCAGTCGAGTCTGTCCAGCCTGGAGAAGCTGATGATGGACTGGCACGAGAGCGCGACGGGACCCTCGTACAACTGGAGCCAGAGCGTCCTCTTCCAGGGGGGGGGCACCAGCAAACCGGGGCGGGGCCGCAGGAAACGGACCGAGCCACCGTTAGAGAAAGAGGCGGTTTCTACTTTACACTCTGACTCACAGTCCAGCCCGTCACCCACGCCCGTGCCTGGACCTAAGAGGGGCGGGGTGGGCGGGCGGGGCCGGGGGTCTCGGGGAGGCCGAGGGGGGCTGTCTCCCTGCCAGAGGGAGCGGCCGAAAGGCAGAGGCAAGGCTGCGTCTGCAGGAGCGGTGTCTGCTGGCGGTCCGGAGGGGTCCGGCCTGTTCCAGGAGGTGCTGGACTATTACAGCGGAGACAGTAGCAGCCTCTCTCCCCTGGCCACGCCCAACCCGGCGCCGGCGCCCAGCTACCTCCAGGACCCCTGCGAGTACCCCTCCCCTTACTCCGCCCACCCCTCCACACCGTCCTCTGAGGAGCGCTATCCGGCCTTGTACCCCGGAGAGTCGTCCTCCTCCCTCTCGCCCAGCATCTCGTCTCCCCCGTACCCCCCCAAGCCCACCCCGCCTCCCCCCGCCCAGTCCTTTCACCCCTCCAGGACCTTCTCGCCCTCCTGCTCGCCGTCGCCGCGGGTCACGTCCCACTGCAGCACGGCGCTGAGCCCCTCGCACCGGCCCCCTCCGAAAGACCCGCAGTTCTCCCAGTATGACTCCCCCAGCTACTGCAGCTCCCCCTACTGGTACGGACAGACGTCACACAGTGGCAGCCCCAGCCCACACGCCAACACAGCCCTGCACACGCACGGCAACCCGCACACGAGTCCCCACGGCAACGCACACAGCAACCCACTCGCCAGCCCCAGCGCAAACACGCACCTCATCCAGAGCCCGCACGACACGCACCATCACAACACGCAGCCGCACGCCAACACCCATCTGGCCTCGCACCTGCAGAGCGGCTCCCTCGCCATCAACAGTCAGAGCCACCACAACGCACACGCCAACCTCCCCACCTCCAGCCCCGGCCTCCTCCCCCACGCCGCTGCCGCGCTTTACGAGGAGCGCAGCCCGCCCTCCGCCGCCATGAGCGCTCTCAAGCGAGATCTGAGCCTTCACCCCATGAGCACAGGCCTCCGCCCGGGCCCCCTGCCCCACCCCTCCTACCCCAAATCCCCCCTGGACTCCTCCTCGCCCCATCAGGAGGACACGAGTGGGTTTTCCCTGTCCCACCAGTCCTTCCAGGGCATGGGGCATCGTTACCCCTCCCAGATGGCACAGGGAGGCGGGGTGCTGTGCCAGCTCCTGGACCCGACCAGTGATGAAAGCTTCAGCGTCACCAGCCTGTAACAGCAGGTAGGTTCGTTCAACACACACACACACACACACACACACACACACACACACACGGAGTCCATCAAAAGGTTTGTTGAGGAGAGTTAATAAGGACCAACGTTTGTTTTGATAATGAAATGTGTAGAGAGCCGGGCCAAGTGTTCTGAAGGTGGTTCAAAACGTGATATTTAATTCAGGCTCCCGCTTGAAACATTTATTTCAAGGTTCGGCATCACGGCTGTGACATCATCACTTCCCTTAGATACAGTGATGTTCACCCTCCTGTTGGGATGCACAGGTTCACGGGGGTGGAGGAGAGGCAGGAGGCAAAGACGAGCTGAGGGAGGAGATCTCTGTCACATCCTATAAATGAAAGAGTTTGTGTGATGGATTATAGAAGGTAACGCTTGTCACATAATTAGAGCCGTCCAGCCTTAGCTGACAGGTGGAACGAGCTTTGACGGATCAATCAAAACAAAAACATCCAAGTCCAAACTTCCAAAACAAATCGCCATAACTTGTACAAAAAAAAAGATTTTTTCCAAAGTTCAAAACACTGTCCTGTTTTGAATGTTTACATATTTTTTCTCCATTTATGAGAATGGCTTCGACAGCTTCAAACGTGTTTATGTGACCTTGTGTGTCATAAGGTGTAAGACCACAGGCTGTGTGTGAAGATAGATCACACAACTGCTTCACACACATCATCATGATTGCCCCCTGGTGGCTGGCTGCTGCAGGTGTAGTTGCAGAGTGACGCACACAGTCACTTTTGAATCCTCGCGACTGTGTGTCGACCTATGATTGTAGACCTATGACCCGTGCTCGGACACTTCCAATAGGGAAGTGGAAAAACGTGCAGTTCACAAGGTGGCCACTTGAGGCCGTCTCCAAAAGTGTCATCGAGCATCAGAGGTGAATGAAACATGTTTACAAAAAACATGTTCAAAGCCTGGTGCAAAAAAGTCACATTTGTTGCCGTGACAACCGCACAGGGGGCGGCTTTTCTTCTAACTTGCTTATTTTGATTGCATCGCCGTTTGAAATTTTGCATAATTAAGGGCGTGGTCTCTTGAGTGACCCCCGGGCCGAACCATTACGCGACAGCACCATCATAGTCCCACCCCCAGCTCTATCTGTGCTCCGCCTCTTTGCCTGTGTTTGAACTGAAACAGGAAGTAGGAGGAGCCAGGCGTGGGCAAAGCACTGAGCGGAAACCCATGGGTGATGTCACGGACGCTCAGTCTGTGGTCACGGCCTTGACACAGACGCCCCCCTCGGCCTTTACCCTTTGTCGACACCTTGCTCCACCTCCATCGACCGCTTGTGAACACACCCCGACTTTAGACGGCATCTAGAGTGTGAAATGGCCGTGTCTGTGCTCAGTGAGGGAAAGGAACAGATCCGTCCTCCATCTTTATTTACTGTCTATATTAACCATATGTTCAGGCTGTGATACTGGGTGTAAAAAGTTTAGGCCTAAGTGCAGCTTAAGTGATAAAGTATCGTCAAGGTGTGTTTCATTCCACTCAGTCGATTATGCTTTTCTCTCTCTCTCTCTCTCTCTCTCTCTTCACCTCTCTCTCTCTCTCTTTCTCTTTGTTTCTCTTCCAGGTGCATTCAATCCAAGCTTTTACAGATTTGCAAACATTTCTTTTTTTCTTTTCTTTTTTCTTTCTTTTTTGCTAAGGAGACTTTGTCTTTGTGAGAGACTGTGAAAAAAAAAATGAAGGTTGAGAATTTAGCTGCCAGCTTTGGACAGTGAAGCTTTAATTCTCCAGCACTGACAATCAACAATCAGCCACAACACAAAACGCCCAAGCATGCGCGCACACACACACACACTCACACACACACACACACACACACACACGCACACACACAAGTTCAGACACGCATGTGCAGATCAGCTCAATATGTACACATGACCACATGGCATCATACATGTGCACACTCACCCACTCACACTGTGGAAGGAGGGAACGGTGCAGGAGGAGCTGACAGATGAAAAGCAGACGCTGACGGACAGAGACAAACCCCAGCTCCTCATTCCGCTGAGTCATGCTGTGGCGCACTGAGGACTCTGTTTCCCAGAATTCTGTTTCCCACCAACTCTTGTTCTGTACATCTGCAATATGGACAAACCCCCCCCCCCCTCCCTCTCTCCCACCACCCTCTCTCTTTGCTAAACCAGCACCGTGCTCTGCACTCGACTCATCTCCGTCCCGTGCGCCGAACCTGAATCCGCATCTGAGCCCAAACTTTTTTGAAACCCATGCGCCTTCGCAGAATGTCCCGCTCTGTGCACTCCTTGTGTCGTGTCCCATCCCAGAAAACTTTGAGAAAAAAAAAAAGTTTCCCGCTCTTGAAATACCAGCATCTGTACATACGACTCAAGCTCCCAGCCAGGGGCCTCACTCTTCACTCCGAGGGCCCGCCATCGACATGCCCTCCTCAGCCATGGTTTCTCTGCTCCTGTGAGGGTTGGGGTTGGGGGTGGGGGGTGGTGGGTTGGGGGGGTTCTTGGTATAGGGGAGTGGAGGAGGGTGTGGTGGGGTGGGCAAAGGGGGGGGGGGCTGCAGCATGGAGACTCAACATCATGTGTTTTGCTGTTTTAAACTACAAGGGAAAGAGACATTGAAATCATCCAAATGGCCCCAAAGAGACTCTTGTTTTTCTGTGCGCGAGTGTGAGACAGAGGGGAGTGTGTTCGCGTGACTGCAGCAACGCATGTATCTGTGTGTGTGCGCTTGTGTGTGTGTGCGTGTGTGTGTGTGTGTGTGTGCGCGCTGTGTGTGTGCGTGCGTGCCTATGGGGTCAAAAGGAGTGAAGCTCCCCAGACACCAAAGTATTGGTGGGGCCTCATTCTTTCTCTCTCTCTCTGTCTCTCTCTCTCTGTCTCTCTCTCTCTCTCTCTCTCTCCCTTCTTCTTTTCTGTGGTCTTGTGTTGTTTGGTGGTTTTTGTGATGACAAAAAAATTGTATATCTGTCTGTTACATATCATGTATGTATCTGAGGTGCAAAATATTTAAATACACATTCTGTTCTTGCCATTGGTAATCCTGTCTATAGCATACTGCTTCTTTAAGGGATGAGGGGAGATGTGAGCGTGTGTGTGTGTGCGTGTGTGAGCATGTGTGTGTGCGTGTATGTGCGTGTGCGTGTGTTTTAGAGCCTCCCTGAGTATTGGGCTTTGCCCAGGCTGTCTGGGACTGAGAACGGGAGAGTTCAGTCAAGGACACAATTCGACAGGGAGCGCGAGGGGAGGGGAGGAATGGATGGCGGGGAGGGGAATAGGAGGAGGGGAGGGGAGGATGGGAGGGGAGGGGAGGGGAGGGGGCGTGGAGGTGGGGGGAGGAGGATGTGTTAGAGGGGAAAGAAAGAAACCAGACTCAGGAAATCAGAAAAGAGTGTCGGAGAGGTTTTAAAGCCACTGAAACAAAAATGCTCAAAGATGTGCTGTAGCGGGATTCTTCATCCAAATAAGGAAAAGCTCCACACGAAGGGCTGCTGACACACATCTGACAGGAGGGGACCTGTGTGTGTGTGTGTGTGTGTGTGTCGCCATGGGGAATCATGCAGCAGTATAGGAAGTGTTGTACATCGCGTGTGTGTCTGTGTGTGGTCCTTTGTGTGTGTGTGTGTGTGTGTGTGTGTGGGTGTGTGTGTGTGGGTGTGTGTGTGCCAGGCTGGAAGAGAAAGCAGATGGGGGCAGTTTACTGGCTGCATATTGTGTACAGTTTGTCAACAGGCTGACTAAATAGACTCAGACATGGCCAGAGGAAATGTGTTTGCTGTGACATTCCACTGTATGGTGGAAGGAGACACGCACTGTCAACAACACAACATGACAGACAGACAGACAGTGAGGAAGAGGAGGAGGAGGAAGAGGAGGAGGAGGAGGAGGAGGCAGCAGCAGCTTCTTCACTCACTTTATGCAAAATAGGAGCATTTCCTTGAGATATAGGAGATCATTGCCTGAGTTGAGCCCAATGGTTTAAACGAACATACGATCCAGATCCTATTCACGTCTTTGACTTAAAGGTGCAGTGTGTGAGATTTCTGTACTTTTGTTTGTCACTTCTATCTGTAGATAAATATTATATACTGACGTTTCTACAAATGTATAGTCACCGGAATGTGTGATGCTCTTTTCACATCAGCCCAAAATGAGACCTTTAATGTATATTTACGTCAGAAGCAGGTCCTCTCTGTGGGCACCGCCGCGTTTTTACAGACATTCTCAAATGGGAAGGATGAGGTGATGGATACAACATGCCCACTTCACCAATAGATGTCACCAAATCTGACACACTGCACCTTTAAGTTAAAAAAAAAATCTTCAAAATGCTCTTGAAGCATCCATCATGCAGAAGAATGACCCCTAATAAGTTTAATATGTCACATGATTTGATTTATAGAACATGTGAGAAACATTTGAATATAAATGCCCAGCAGGGGGCGTTACCAACCACTTTCTTTACAGCTAATGGATATTAAAGTGACATATAATATACTGCAAATTGTGTTTTGTTAGCATACATAGGCTAAGGGTTTTGAATCTAGATACAGGTAATGGCAATGTTATTGATAGATTTATTTTAACTTAAACATTTATAAAAAAAATACATGCAAGCCATATTTAAACACCTCAGCCAAATAATGTCAACGGTTAATGTCAAGCCAAACATTACACTGTGTGTGTTTGCAGATCTAAAATGAGAGGAGGACTGTGTGTGTATTCATCCAAGTGAACAGTACAGGCCTGTGTGTGTGTTTTCCTGTGATATATGGGTCAGCCCTTAAAGGTGCAGTGTGTAGGATTTAGTGACAGCAATTGGTGAAGCAGCTGACCTTCCTGTTCCTCACCCTTCCCTCAGGGGAATGTATTCAAGGATCATTTCAACTCGAAAGTGCATTCTTGGCTACTGGCGGTGCAAGATGGCCGCCTCCGGGGAGAGGACACACTTCCTGGTGTAGATATGAAGAGCTCATTATAGGGAAATAAAAATGATCATGTTCATTTGAGTGATTTTACACTCCATTAAACGATATATAATAATGATATATTCTTCATAGACGTGTGCAATTGACCTATATTCATCTAAATCGTACACACTGGACCTTTAACCCTATATTTATTTCATCATATGAGGCAGATTAAATGTAAAACATCAGTCAGTGTCAACGAGGCGGAGGAATGTGCCTCCTCACTCCTGCCACCCCCCCGGGGGGGGGGAGTGGAGGGGTGGTCAGGGAGGAGGAAGAGGGGGAGCTCAGCTGGGACTTTCCTCCCTGATTGAAGAGTTGAATCACCGGGCACAGAGCTGGCGCTGTTCCCGGGCGCGGCGCCTCCGCGGCGGAGGTAAGATGCGGAGCTGCGCGCGGTGGCGGGGCCTCCGCTGGGGGCCCCCGCTCCTGCTGCTGCTGCTGCTCCTCACGCCGCCGCTCCTCGTCGCGCTGCAGCTGCTCGTCGTGGGGCCGCACTTACCCCGCGCCGGCGGGGCCCGGCCGGAGGAGCCGGGGGAGCCGGAGGGCGCCGTCGCCTTCTCGGTCATCAGCATCGAACCGGAGAGGAGGAAGGCGCCGGTCCGCGGGGGAAGCCCGGTGTCCCCCCGCTCCCCCTCCGCCGCCGCCGCCGCCTCCTCCTCCGCTTCCCGTAGAGCCGAAGAGGAGGAAGAGGAGGAGGAAGATGGAGAGGGGACACGAAACTATGAGGATGAGACTGAGGTTCACCAGGTGAGTTGTTGTTATTATTATGGTTTATATCTAAGAGGAATAACTAATATTAGCCCATTTATTTGTTCACACATTATGTAGTGTCGAGGGTAAATGTTGCTCTGTGAACTTGTTCTTTGAATGCATGAGGTTGTTGGTTCGATTCCCAGCCTCTCCATTCACCCTTTGATGTATGTTGATTTGGAGGTGAAAGTGTCTGCTAAATTAAACTGTAGAATTGTATTAGAAATTCTCATGCACTTAATTTCCAAGAAAATGAACGAAGTGTAGGAATAAACAAATATTTGATTGTCTTTGTTAAAATGTTCTGTTGCAGAGGAAAATGAAAGATTGAGAAGAGAGGAAGCAGACTATTACAATTAGACACTTTCCATTCAAATGGTTCTTCCAGTGTATTTGTTTAAAATGAGATTCTGCCACACAGAAAGAAAGTAACCACAACATTTTAACTTCAATCATTTTATTTATTTATTTATTTTTTAGAAGAGATAAAGGAAGACACTGGAATATTGAAAGAAAAAAAAACTAATTCCATTGTTCAAATTATTCTTTTTGTCGGGCAGACAAAAGAAACCCTCTTCTACTTATGCTCAAGCTGCATAATAATGTATCTCTATATGTGTGTTGTGATTTAGTCTACGTGCTGACTCATGGACCCACCTTCGCTCTTTTCCATACATACCCAGTCCTGAATGTGAAGTCCATGCTCTTGTCATGTCATACATATTCAGTGTAACAGTATGAGACATGTACAGTGGATGTTTACTGGGGTCCAGCTGTGAACAGATGTTGTGCTGGTTTCCTCCCTCACTGTTGCTCATGATGTGGGGCGAGTGTCAGCACACGCAGCCCGTCTGACTTATTATGGACATGATGGAACAGGTGAGCGCAGCACTGACCCCACATCAGAGGGAGAGAGAGAGGGAGAGACAGCTGTTCTCACTCTGTCTGTGTGTGTGTGTGTGTGTGTGTGTGTGAGAGAGAGAGAGAGAGAGACAGATTTGGGTGCATGAGTCCCCTCTTTATCTCACTTTTACCCCTCACCCTCTCTCTCTACCTCCCCCCTCCCTCTCTCTCTTTCTATCTCTCTCTCTCTCTCTCTCTCTCTCTCTCTCTCTCTGTCTCTCTCTCTCTCTCTCTGTCTCTCTCTCTCTCTCTCTCTCTCTCTCTCTCTCTCTCTCTCCCTCCCTCCTCCCTCCTCTCTCTCTCCCATTCTCCTCTCCCTCTCACTGTCTCTTTCTCTGCCCAAGGCTAAACTCTCTGACTCATTCTGTGAATCATCACCCCCCCTCCCCCCCTTTCCAGATGAGGTTGCCATGGTGACCGGAGGGTTCAGTGTAAGTTTGGTGGGGTGGGCGCCTTTCACTTTGCACCGCGTGCGTGCGCGTGCGTGTGTGTGTGTGTGTGTGTGTGTTACAGTGCCCCCAAGCTAATGTCTTCTATCAGCAGGACTGAGGTCAGGGCCTGTGACCTGCCTCCTCAGCACTCATACCTGGGGCAGGGAGCCGGCGGTTGGGGGCGGGTGGGGTTGTATGGGTGGTGGTGGGGGGTTGTGCAATAGAGACACTCACACTCATGAGTGGAATTCCTCATCATTATCATTCGTGGGCTTCTTCTACATTACTATGAGCATCAATATATTGATATGCATGTCTGTGTGTTGCCAGGTTGGATCCACAGCACTGGAGGTGCAGCCCTGGGCGAGCGATGAACCCACCTTCACTGCTGAACTCAGCCGTCTCATCGCGCACGTCACCAGGCCACAGGTAGTTCAGAGACGGTCTCGTGTTCAATCAATTGAAACAGCATAATGAAGTCATCTCTCATGACATAGAATGCTATGTTCTCATAACTTTAATACTTGGATATTCTCTCTGTTTCCCTCTGAGTTTGAGACTCCCAGCCTTTATGAATTATATTATGGTGAAATTGTTGTTATTTGACCATGTCTGACTCAGACAGGTCACGTCAAGAGTCATTTCCTGTTTGAGAAGACGTTTTCAAATTAGAAGCGGTTAATTTTGTCATTCCGAGGAGGACGCAGGTCGGCCCCGATTTATTCTAAATACTCAAATGGTGTTCATTTGGTTCGTTTCCGGCTACTGTAAAAACATGGCGGCCTCCGGAGAGCGGAGCGGCTCCTGATGTAAACACACAGGCTCGTTCTTTGATAGTGAAAACAATGAAGGACATGTGTGTTGAAGAGCTGACACACTCACAAACACTTCAATATGATCATTTTACAGTTTTCTCGTTCAGACCTACGAGAGGAGGAGTCGCCGATAACAGTGGGTCTGAAGCATCAACACAGGAAAACAGAATGTTGAAAACAGGCTGATTCAGTGCAGGAGCTGCGCTAGTGCAAATAATTAGATTGTGACTGCAGAACACATAAAAAAAAAGGCCTGATACTTTCTGAACCCCCCCCCCCCCCCCCCCCCCCCCCCCCTCCTCCCCCCCCCCCCCCCCTCACCCCCCGGGCCTGTGCCCCCCCGCTCTCTCATGCCTGTCCACCCATCATGTGACTGCATGGGAGGGTCCTGATCCTCACTCTGACAATCAGCGCTCCAATATAATGGGCTGCGCCCGAAGGTCTCAGGTTCTACTTTAACTCATGTGGGACCCACAGAGGCTGTAGCCAGGAGTAAGAGCCTGCCAAGACCTAACACTAATCAATAAAACTTTACTTTTTCCACTACCACTTCTTCCGCAGTCCACTCTCTCCACTCGTACCACTGCAGACTTGCAGCGCGGGGGTTAACTTCGCAGTAATATGATCAGTCAGGCTCTGTCAATACGCTGGCAGCAGAATGCAGCCAGATCTGGAGCCAGCGCAGCACAGACCAGCACAGACCGGGCTCCCACTTCCAGGCTGGAAACTCCCAAACAAGAGTTAACGCTGGTGTCACACGGAGAGCTGCAGGAGTGGGAGGGAAGTGATAGATTCACTGATTACATCCACTCGACTGTGGGAATGTTCAGCTCTGGTAGGAGAAGAAATGTGGTCCGGTGCGGTCGTCACTTCAACTCAAATACTCTGCATCAAAATGTTGATTGATTCATCGATGAAAATGTCTCTTTTAATAATAATCCTAAGTATATTGTTTAAAAAACATTTTTTTAATTAATTTTTTTTACAAATTCATCACGCAGGCCCGGATTGGATTCTCTGGCGGTCTGGTTCTGGCCCACGGGCCCTATGTTTGACACCCCTGCACCGGACAATCAGAATCTACTCATATTTTCAAGAGCCTTGTTTTATCAGAATTGTCTCACTCACTCAACACGGCCATTAAATTATTTTTATTTATTTATTTTTATATTTTATATATATATATATATATATATATGAAATACAATTACATTTTAAAAATCATGGTGTGGTCTGAAAATAATGTTAGTGTGGTATCAAACACACGGAGCCAACATGTGAACATTGTTGTGGTGCAAATTCACATTTTTATGAATAACTGTCTCTAACTGTTAGAGAGACCGAATATTTTCCTTTATTAGTATGGACACCCTGACAAAGCCACGCCCACCCTCTGTTCACCCCTCGTATAAAGGTCTAGTCCCGCCTCTGCACATCAAGAGGACTCTGGAAAATCATCTGATCCCTCAACTCAGCCAATCTCTGACTTCTTATTTGATATAAAAGATGTATTGGATCATATAAAAGGCACGAAGGGGCGGAGTTAGTGTGTTTACAGGCTCGATTTGAACCAGAGGAGGCATCGTTAATGGCGCCATGTAATTTCGAATGCTCCAGTGTTCGTCTTCAGGTCAGATTTGATGCTACAGTGACTCTGTCTGAATGGGTGTCCAGGCCAACGTGAGCTGGTTATCATGGCAACGTCAGCAGAAACAAGGGCGAGATGGAAATAGAAACCAGACGAGCACGGCAGGAAACTCGTATCGAAGAGAGAATACGTGGAGGAAGTTTGATTCTGAACTCCAAAAAGCTGTTTTTGCTAAATGTGTTGACGTAGAATGAAACGAAGAAACCACCGCTGAGTCTTTTACAGAGCCTTAAAAGCCACATTTCATTTTCAGGATGAACTCCTTCAACTCATCTGACTCTGACTCTCTGACTCTCTGACTCTCTGACTCTCTGACTCTCTGACTCTCTCTCTCTCTCTCTCTCTCTCTCTCTCTCTCTCTCTCTCTCTCTCTCTCTCTCTTCTCTCTCTCTCTCTCTCTCTCTCTCTCTCTCTCTCTCTCTCTCTCTCTCTCTCTCTCTCTCTCTCTCTCTCTCTCCCCTCCCCCCCCCTCCTCCTCCTCCTCCTCTCCTCCTCCGTCCACCCTCAGCTGAACTGCT
>JAFBJT010112540.1:0-36438 GCA_016785325.1 Chascanopsetta lugubris
CCCCCCCCCTCCCCCTCCCCTCCTTCGATCCCCTCCCTGCTCTGCTCTGCTGGAGCTCAAATCACAACCCCCGGTCCCTGGCAGATGGAGGATAGGAGAGAGAAGCTCTTAACTAGCCAGCCTGAGCCTCTGCTCTCTGCACACCAACTGCTGCCTGCCTCCCCTCCCTGCCTCCAGAACAGCTCCGACTGCACGCTGCTGCTGCCACCTCCACACACACACACACACACACACACACACACACACACACACACTCAGCCTCTCATCTCCTCTGGGGGACGGAGTATCCTCCTGAGGAATGGTGCACGTATTAGTCCGTATCTGGCCACACTAGAAAGGACATGGAAACATAATAGATGGATGTTCTTTAGCGCTATATCACCTTACGGGGGCAGAGCGGCTTTTTGGGAGGCGATGCTCTGCTTTATGTGGCGCTTGTATTGTGTTGTTATATTGTCAAACAGGCACCGGCTCGCAGAGGGGGAGTCGGGTGGGCGGAGGGGGGCGTGGGGGGGGGGGGGGGGGGGGGGGGGGGGGGGGGGGGGGGGGGGGGGGGGGGGGGGCGTCGTATACGCACCAAGTTGGAGGTTATAGACACAATGGCATCACTCGTCTTGTAAGCGCAGGCGAGAGATCAGAGACACACGTGGAACCTGGAGGGAAGTAAACAGGGCAAAGTGCTCCATGGGCACGTTTAGGTTCCTCATGGCCGCCGCACAACAACCCCCCCCCCCCACACACACACACACACACACACACACACACACACCCGACTCCCCTTTCATCTGGGCTCATCTGGCAGCCGCCGCTCGGCCTGGCATGAGCCTGACCACCAGTTGCGGTCCGAGGGAGAAGCGGCTCCTCGGTGCTATTTGCAGCCCTAGTCTGTCCAAAGGCATCTGACACGCTGACTGTCACTCAGTGTCCGGGTGTGTGTGTGTGTGTGTGTGTGTGTGTGTTTATCACTAATTCAACCACAGGGATGTGGTTGTCCATATGACCACTGTGGAGGCTGCTGCCCTGAGGCGAGCTGACATTGTCTGTGTAGAGTGACCAGACGTTGATGTTGGGGCTGCTCAAATTCTGCTGGAATATCAAGACGCACGTGCACGCGCCTGCACACGAGCACACACACACACACACACACACACACACACACACACACACACACACACACACACACACACACACACAAAGCAGGGCCTGGCCAATTGCTGAGGCTGATGTTCGTTTCAGCCATCATACGGCTGACACTCAAAAAAAATCTTTTGCCCCCTCACCCCCCCCCCCCCCCCCCCCCCCCCCCCTCCTGCCCCTTTACCCCGCCCCCCCTCCACCAACAACACTGTGTCAGTTCCTGGCTGGTCTGGCCAGCAGTGATGGAGACACTGTAACCGACTGTGGTGGAGGCCATTGGCCGCGGGGGCTTCAGTGGCTGTTTGAGATAGAAGGCGGGTGGAAGAGGGGAGGGTGTGTGTGTGTGTGTGTGTGTGTGTGTGTGTGTGTGTGTGTGGCGGCTGCGAGGCCTGTTAACTGGGTGTGTGTGTGTGTGTGTGTGTGTGTGTGTGTGTGTGTGTGTGGCGGCTGTGAGGCCTGTTAACTGGTTGTGACTAGAGCCTGTCTGGTCACAGTTCCAAACTGGACAGCTCTGTCTTTCTCTGCGGCTCGCGCCACCGCGCTGTGGAAAGGCACACGGTGTCTCGCTGCCACTGGGCCCGGCCGCAGCATATGCTCCGGCTGAAGGTCAGAGATGCTTGTGTGTGTGTGTGTGTGTGTGTGTGTGTGTGGCGGCTGCGAGGCCTGTTAACTGGTTGTGACTAGAGCCTGTCTGGTCACAGTTCCAAACTGGACAGCTCTGTCTTTCTCTGCGGCTCGCGCCACCGCGCTGTGGAAAGGCACACGGTGTCTCGCTGCCACTGGGCCCGGCCGCAGCATATGCTCCGGCTGAAGGTCAGAGATGCTCAGTCCAACACGCCTGAAATAAACACCTCACGTCTGCTGGGCTGCTGTGACTCAGGAGACACAGCTGCACGGCAGTGGGAATACTGCTGTGTGTGTGTGTGTGTGTGTGTGTGTGTGTGTGTGTGTGTGTGTGTACAATACACAAATCTACAGGTGCAGCCAAAACACTTGAAACAACACCATTCATAAATATCATGAAAGGTGGAGTGTGTCAGATTTAGCTGCCCACAAACCAGTTGAAATTGGCCCGCAGCAAATTCTAAAATCATAATGGACCGCGGCCCACATGACATTTGTGCTTAACTTGATTGTACTTTTTAGTGTTAATATTAGATTAGATTGAAGTATCCAGGTTTGTATTATGAGCATGTGCATCCCTGGCTCAGTGGGTAGAGCTGCTGCCTTTGACAGTAAAGGTGGCAGGTTCAATTCCGGCCTGCCGCACCGTAACTCTTATGTACACTTAGTGTAACGAAAGTTGTGATGTAGGCTGTTTTTCAACCTTAACCACTAGATGTCACCAAGTCCTTTAAACTGTAAATTAAACCTTGTTGTTTAATGCCACAAAGCTAAAAAAAAAATGGATATCCTCAGGAAGGGACAGGAAGTGGGTAAACATGTTTCCTCAGCAAGCACCGGTCACACATGTACAGAAACACAATGCAAGGAGGTGTTTTGGAAACAAACAAAGCCTTTTAATATCATGTTGACGACATGTTTCCAGTAAACTCCTCCGTCTATCTGTGGGAAAATCGCTGCTGTGCTGTTTGTGTCCAAGTCTCCGACTGCTCATGCTCCGACGTGACGGGAGGAGGAGGAGGAGGAGGAGGAGGAGGAGGAGGAGGAGGAAATGCATTTCAAATTGTGCCATCACTGGATGGGGGAGACGTGGAGGGATGAGGCAGACATGAAAGTTGGCCTATTTCATGGTCAGGCTGCGGGACCGCCGAGGCCCTGAATGGCAATGCATCTACTTTAATGTGACAGACGAGTCCCTAGGCAAAACCCGCAGAGCCGCGGCAGGCGAGCGGGCCCAGGTACTTGATGAGTGTGACACCTTCGCCATCCCGCTGTAGGAATGTTGCTGCCGCACGCTCCGCTGCCTCGCTTTAGAATAACACCAAATAAATTCGCCTCTCATCCCGCCCGGCGACGCGTCCCCTCCAACCTGTCCTCCCCAGCACTGTTGGGATCACGGATCTCCTTGTAGCCGCTCACAGGGCTTTGCTCCCATCACTAAGCGCTTGCCTTTGGGACCCACCTGCCGGGGGAAATCGCGGGTCGCGCCGGTAGGCGGCTGCGACAGAATTCCGCGGCAGACACGTCCTCTCATCCCGACGCCGCTCTCGCCCAATCAGGCGGAGACGGGCGAGTGTGTGTGGCAGGTTGAGAGCCGACGCCCCGGGGGGGGGGGGGGGCCGGCCCGGGGGGGGGGGGGGGGGCACGGCTGCCGCCTGCCCACATGCGCCCGCAAATCAAGTGGCGCCTCTCCCCTCGGCGTCTCCGGCACGCACAGGTAGCCCAGCGCGAGCGCTCGACCCCGCCTCGCACCATTACCGCGGGCGGCGGAGAGCGGCGCTCGGCGCAACCTTTAATCTATATGGGCCTATTAGGAGCCACGGGGTGTTGTGATGAGAGCGGGCCGGGCCCATGCATGTGCGCGTCTGAGCGTGCCCCTCAACGTGAGCTGATCTATCGCAGGGCAGGGAGCAGAGGGCCCAGGAGTTCATTAGGCCGCCGCTCAGGGGAGCAGCTGCAGGGAGCGGAGCCAGAGCCGAGTGTTGCCAGGAGGCTGAGGATGCGAGTCCGGCGGTGGGTGGGTGGGTGGTGTGTGTGTGTGTGTGGGGGGGCTCCGCTGTTGATGTCCATGGCATGTTTGTTAACAGCCTGATTCCATCAAGTGGTGTAGAAGCAGCGCAGCCAAGTGTGAGGGCTGACCCTTGGCCCCTGCCTATTTTTAACAACACAGCGTTCCAGTCAAAGGTAAGACGGCTGAGCCGAGCACATGTGTGGTGTGCATGATGAAAATATTCATGCGCCGGTTCATTTGGGAGAAAAAGAAAAGAAAAAAAAAGACCCAGAGATGCAAAGCGAGGGAGCACAAGACTCCGCCTGACTATCTGCAGTAACTTTCGCGTACATGCCCTTTATCTTGAGGGCGCAGATCTAAAATGCTCTTTCAGTTTTCATCTCTACACTCGCACAACCCCCGTAAATGCATCAGACGAGCTCCAGCAGCCGCATAATGTTCGACGTGACTCTCGAGTAGAAACGGGGAAAAAAAAAAAGACAAACAAAAAATAATCATACAGAAACCCGTGGCGCCGCGCTGGACGTCCGAGGGGCAGCGGCGAGGAGACAAAGGAGCCATTACAAGGGCCATTTCGCCAAAGAGTCCCCCCCCATCCTCGCCTGGTGAGAATGGGAATAATACTTCGAATAGTTGTGATTCATAGGAGGTAAAGTGTTGCACAGACACTCGCCATATTTCATCATTTAGTACACTGATAAAAAAATGACTGGAGTAGTCAAAATAACGACAGGCAGCAGACAAGCAACATACGCTCCGTTCGAAACAGCCGCACACGCTCTACCTTTCAGCGCAGCCTATACATAAAAGAACCTATTAAACTGTTTCTTCAGGGCAGGGTCCTTCACGTTGACTTGACCATATGGACACTAGAGGAGAGTAAACAAAAAAAAAAGATAAACATTTTTACAAATGGTTTTTAAATGACTGCAGGTGGAGCAGATTGGGATATGAAGGTGTGCAAAGAGGAGGAGGAGGCGGAGCCAAAGACAAAAAAAGGGGGGGAGGAGGATGAGGATGAACACAACCTCCACAAAGCCACACAGAGCAGGACGAGACGGAACAGGGGACAGACTGAGACGGGATGGACTGTGAGACAGGATGAGACAAGATGTGGGTGTCTTTTATAGATAATACGATTTAAAAAAACCAAAACATTCATCCAAAACCAAAACGTGGGTGGCCCCTTGAGAAGCCAGTCAACTTTCGAGATGATTGAAACAGGTTGAAAGCCTGTGCGCCGCCTCTTTCACAGTTTTTGGATGAACCAAGTGGGAGGAGTTAGACAAGTCAACCGCCCACTACCAGCCTCGTGGGCACTCTGCCGGAACCTGTGGCTGATGTCACAACGGTGACCAGTTGCTGGTCCAGAGCGTGACGCTCACCCTCTCGTGAAACGGTCCAATCGCAGCACGACTGTCCGTCCTTAGACCCCTCACACGAGACCCCGGGGGTGTCGGAAGCCACAGTTCTCAAAACACAGTTCTGGTAGCGACCCATGACTGACTGCAGAAGCAGGCGCTGCCATGTGAGAGTCCACAGACACAACTAGAGGTGAACCCGGCTGTGGGGACATCAGCCGAGTCTGCGACCCCTTAGTGTGGATCCACAGTTTCAGTCGGTGGAGTGGAGGCTGACTCGGCACTTTTGCCGCGCTGAAAATCTTTGGCAAACTACAAAAAAAAAAAATACATACATTTCTCGCCGTACATCGTGTATGTACTGTATCTATACAGACGTACAGTATATTTAATCCGGCGCCATAGACTGGGTTGATGCCAAAGGTGCGGTAAATCCTTACACAGACACAAACCCTATAGGAGAGATAAAAGGGACACAGCAGGACGGACGGAGGTAGAGACACAAAAACTCCACAACCGAGGAAGGAAAAGATTCACAGAGGAAACCAGAGCGATGAAGAGGAGGAGGAGGAGGAGGAGGAGGAGGAAGCAGCAACCTGATAAGACGAGTAAACAAAGAGCTCACGTGTCTGCACGCGCTGCCACAGCACTTCCCTCTCTGAAGGTGGGCATACTCCGTGAACACCTTGTATCCACTGGAAGGGTCCACGTACATCTGCTTCTTTGCCTGAATATAATGGAGATATTATTATTTAATTAGTCCGACATGCCAACACATATGGGGCTGTGTGACCCCCGCACACTTAACCCGCTATACATTATACGCACAGAGGCACGCGTGAGGGAAACAGTGAGTTACGCACAGGGGAGACTGGAGACAGAAGGGAATGGGTGACCTCTGCGCATCCAAACAGATGTATGACAGTCGACTTCTTGTGATGTTACTAATTCATTTGTGTTGTCCTTTTGTGTGTGCGACTCGTTTCTATTCACCGCGGACTTGCAGGATGCTTTAAAAATATAAAAATGAATATTTCCCAGGCACAATGGCTTCTTTTATTTGTGGTATTTGGACGGATTGGTTCTTCTTGAACAGCCCCACACACACACACACACACACACACACACACACACACACACACACACACACAAACACCTTCTGCAAGTAGAAAACACTGAACTCCTCTGCCATCCCTTAGGAAGTTCGGAAATGTCATCTCTCAGTCTGTTTCAAACTGAGAGCCCACTAGTTGGTGAGCTTTGACAGGCTACAAAGGGAAAAAGGCCCCAGGCTTTTTGGTGACACAGCCTGTCATTTCACATGGCAGCGCAGGGCCACATAGTGAAGCTGGCATCGCCCGCGCCCACCCACCCACCCACCCACCAACCCCTACCCCCCACCCACCCACCACCGCTTCTCTTTTCCCACCCAGGCTCCATCCAACACTCTCCTCAGGTTGCGGCCAACTTGCTTCACTATTTACGACAAATAAGCCCATCGGCGAGTAGACGACACGTTTACAGAGGCCGGCGGCGCAGAGCAGGCGACATGAGGAGGAGCAGGGGGATTTAAGGAGTGTGACCAAAACAGTGGTCAGTGTTTTTATGGCACCTGCTGCACAAAAAGCAGCAGGTAGATCTGCCTGGAATACATCTTCCTCACTGTTCAGTCACAGGAGCTGCCGCTGTGTCTTCTTTCCTTCAGTATAAATGGAGATGATTGGCAGTAAGGTAGAGTGAAATTTCATGGTGGGCCAATCAGAGGCAGAGGTGGGCGGGTGCTCAAAGACCAACACAGACACGCATCAGCAGCCAATAGACTGATGTAACGATGATGAGCTCAATGTGAAGGTGGAGTTTTTACACGTCACTAATTAACATACAAAGCAATGTAATCGTAAATGGCAGCGAATGAAAGTCTCCATTTCATTCACTAAACATTTAAGATTCAGTTTGATTACAGATAATTAAATCTACAGTTGAATTAAATATTTCATATAATTCCACATTATTTGTCATATTTGAACATTTTAAAAAGCAATGCAATATTTACTCTCCCTGATAATGACTTACTTTTACATTACATTACTTTGAGTAAATGAGTTACTCTTTGGGAAAAGTAACTAGAACTAGTTACTTTGTAAAGTAACACTGGTTATCATAGCCATGACTGTTTAGAGAAAAACTCCTTGGCGAGATTGAAAGGTGAGGGAGCCTCTCCTGATTCAACACTGACAGAGGGATGATGAGGGAGGTTACCATGGCAACGCCGAGTGGATGCACCATCGTCACGTTCATAAAATATCTCCGGGCCTCTGTCTGACAGGGTTTCAAGTCACATGTGGTGAATCCCCCCACTGTCTCTTTGTTAAACGGCTCAGAGAGAGAGTAAATATATTACAGCTGAGTGGAGACGAATGAGACAAGTGAAACCCGATATCAAAACAAAGAGTCTGCGCTGCGGCAACTAAACTCACTTCACTACTAACTGGAATGACAACATCTCATTTTGCCAAGGACCCATGGGGGATCGCTGCCCCGGAGACAGATGGGCTCTGGAGATGCTCCACAGTGAGCATATCATTACTGCTGCTACTGCTGCTGCTGCTGCTGCTGGATCACATCATATAAACAATGTTGGTATTGGTCCAATATCATTTGCATCTCCTGGTACCACGAGGCGTCTCTTGGAACCGACACTGGGATTTGTTGTTTGTTTGTTGAGCGCGTGTCTTTCTGTTATGTGGTAAACATCACGTTTTTAAAAAATAACTGTTATTGTGCTTGAAACTAAGTTTAAAGGTACAATATGTAGTGATTGGGTGACATCTAGTGATGTGGTTGCTTAATACCCCTTCCTCTGGTGGCCTTTCTGAACTGCTATGAAAACATGGTGGTCCAAAATGGCCGCCTCTGCAGAGAGGACCCACTCCTGAAGTAATGCGAGGGTTTATTATCAGGTACTGAAAATAACAATGAGTACGAACAGGTACAATTACTCTTCTGATATGCCTGGAATGTTATTTTAGACTCCATTTCTGCCCATGGGGCAACTTTAAGCTTACTTTAAGTTAAGTATTAAATTAAAGTTTTGAGTCAATGTAGGCAGTGAATATATACTTATCTCATTTTAGAATCAAATTTACAATCATAAGCATGTATTTAGACAGTTAAACATTTAACGTATATTTTAAAGAGTAACGTTCAATTGTATTATTATTATTATGTAACACCAGGGAAACACCTGAACTCCCTCCCCACCCCTGTGTCAGTGGGGCTCAGTAGACACCCAGGAAACATCCTCCTCAGTCAAACCCACGTGGTCCTAATTCATCACAGCTCATTGAACAACATGACATCATTGGACGTGAAGTCGGTTCTCAAACAGTGACGTGTCTCACCTCACACGCCTCTCGGTGGATCCTGTGGATGTCCATCTCCACCTCCTCCGTAAAACTCCTCTCCGCCTGGTTCTTCTCCGCGCCGGCGCCGCTGCCCGTCGCCGCCTCCGGCCCCCTCCTGTCGGCTTCGCTGCGGGACGCGGTGCCGCCACCGCCGCCGGTCCTCGGCCGCTCGGAACTCCCCTCTACAAAGTTCGACATGGTCACGAGGGGTTTGTGGAGGCGAACACGGAGGAGAATCACTCTGCTGACTTTATAGTGACAGTGGTGGATAAACATGGCGGAGGTAGTTGAACTGTTTAAAACGTATCTTCCTCTTAAACGCTCACATATTTCATTTAAATCCACTTTAAACCTCAATTACGAAGCCTCTCAGCTGCCTGCGTGACACATGTTTACCTGCATTCATAACTACAGTGCCCTCCATTTCTACTTCCTGGTCTGCTGTCGTCACAGGGACGTCACGCGACCGGCTCATTCAAAGTTCCACACAGCGCCTCCTCTGTTTGAAGGCGGCTACTACACCCAGGTCATATAAACAGTCTCTCTCTGCCTCTGTTACAGATGTGAGGCAAATTAAAACAAGGACACAACAGGTTGTGAAGAAAATAGGTTTTATTCATTAAAGGTACATTGTGTAAGATTGAGACTGTTTTTAAATGACAAGTGGATATTGTTACTATCATTATTATTCGTAGGAGTCCTATCTTATCTGCATATTCACCACGTGATGTCACTACATGCTACACACACATTTAAAGGAGGGGTTAAACTAGAGTGAACTACAGAGCTCATGGAACATTGATAAGGACATTTTCATCCATCCATCAATATTGCATATTCTTAAAGAGTCAAGGGCAGATCCTGGGCCAAAGGTGACCTCATATTTTAGAACACCTACTATATAATATGCTGCTTTAATTCAAACGCCCTGTTATAAATGGTGTGACTCTCTCGTGTGATATGCGTCAGAGTTTTTTTTGTTAATTATAGGTGTATGAGTGATGAAACTCCTCCATTCCTCTCCCAGACACCTGTTCTCTCCTTGACTGTTATGAGATGCAAACAAAGACGTGTTCACGGAACACTGACGTATCATGGAGGGACTTAAGAAGCACTGCAAGGTTGATGAGTGGACCTTAATGAGTCCGTCCAAGGTTATCCAGCGCTGTAAGCCACCTCTGATGATGATGATGTGTCTGCTGCTGAATTCTGGGTAATGAAATCTGACAAGTGTCTTTTGACTGACATTGTGAGGTCGATTTAGCATCAGACCAATTGCACAGAAACAAAGTGATAAAACAGATATACAGCGGAAAAGCACAGTCATATAGTTAGTTTTGTTTATTTGCATATAAATGATTTTACAGGAAATAAGACAATAAAAAAAATCTCCTATTTTAAAGTCTAGTGTTTATTTTCTAATAAAAGTATATTTTCTCATCCTCTCACTTTTGTTATTGCTGCACATATTATACCGCGACCTGTTCTAATGTAATTGCCACAGACAACAATGCTTTCAAATGTGTTAACCATTTTAAATTCAAGCTCTATTTAGGTTCTTTGTTTATGTTATTGTGTATTTCCATATGACATTTAATACCAGCAAAGTCAAATGACCTTCTACAACATATATGTTCACATATAATAATAGACTTTATTGTACTATTTATTGTCTGAGGGGCTGGTTAGGGTCCCTTGAAATATGAATCTTCACTGTTTTGCAGAACCCAGCGCCTCGTGTGTGTGTGTGTGTGTGTGTGTGTGTCTTTGTGTGTGTCATATTGTTTTCTTTTTTTTCCCCTTCATGTTAACGCAGCAGCGCCGCCATTATCATTTCATACGGACGCCTGAAACAGCATGCCCCAGTCTGCTGCCACTTAATTACCTTCCAGTCAGCCTGGAGAAATCTGGCTCTGATCCAGACAGACTCTCTGGAGAGGAGAGACGAGTACATCTGAGCTATTGGATTCAATTTACCATGGGACAAATATTGCTTAAACATGAGACTCAATGCAAACATTCAAAGGGAAGAAGTCCGGCTGAAAAAATGCATTCATGAGCAGCCATTGTGTTTGGAAGGGAGGGAAAATCAACACTTACAAAGAGACTAATGTGTCCCTCAAGGTGGGAATCAGAGCCGCTGGTTATTAATTGATTATGTCATCAGGTGTCACTGTGGGGAAATGGTCCACTGATGAATTAGCAGCGGCTCAGAGGATGTTTTGTTTGTGATGTTGCACCCAAATCAGATTAAATTGACAGACATTACAGTTTACATGTGTGAGTGGAATACGGAGCTGAGCTGTTCCATCTGTTAGAAACCTTAGGAAATGGTAAAAGTGAGATCATTTCCTTTTTCGATTGGGAGAAAAGGAAAGTAAGATTATGTTGATATACTGATTATGGACTGTATTCAAGGTTTCAGCGGAGTGCTCATGAGGCTCGTAGTGGCTCCTAGTCTGATGAGTCCTATTGCCTTGGTCCTGTTGCTGATGCCTAATTCCTCCCACTTACTTTTGCACTTCCTTATTGGCCTCATCCGTCAGCCCCACATGGTATGCAATCATCTCAATGTATGAACTGTTATTTGTATAACTTTACAAGCACATTCCGCTCAAACATACATCTTACAGAGATCACCAAATCGTATACACTGCACCTTTAAAAACTCCACAGTACAGCGTAGTAGGATACAGCTACACACAGCATGACACACACTTTATGAGTGTAACCGAGTTATGTTTTGCTACTTCAGCATTTATTTCATGCCCGGACAACAGCAGTCTGACATGGTTACTCTAAGTGGCATATGCTCATGACACGCTGCAATTACGTGAGGGAAAGTGAAGTAATCATGCCAGCGTTCCACAGTTCACCACAGAGGGAATAGTTGGCGACACAGCAGTTTTTCCCTGGCCCTTGTTGGTGGTGTAGTGAGGGAGGGGCCAGTGTGCCTGTTTTACAGTCTGCATGCACTCAGAAGTTTTCCTCTTTAAGCTTTGAGGGATGAAGCTTTTAAAAAGTCACAATATTGAGTATAAAATTAATAAGGTGTTCAGTTTGTCCAAATGCATGGTGGGGCAAAATGGAGGCCTGTGCAGAAAGGTGTATACTTTCAGACGATTAAACACTCGTCAAACATCAATGTCAGTATTTTATTACAAATTTCAATGAAATAAAATGTAAATCAATTTCACCTGCATCATGGCCGCCTTTATGGGTAGGCTCCTAACTTAAAGGTAAAAGGCTGCCTTTACCGTATCCATCATCAAAACAATAAAAATAAATCATTATTTCATCTAGCTTATCATATGAATACATAACAAACATAGAAATTAATTCACCTAAACTTTACATACTGGACTTTTAATGTTATTTCCACCTCACTGAGGCAAAAAACACAGTGGCGTTTCCATCAGTCGTTCATGGATCACGTGGTCCAGGTCCGCTCGTGTCCACCTAACCTGTTCTGCCCTCGACGTACCGACTGCTCATCTGACGCGGTGACGTCAGCAAATCTTTGACAGTACTTCCTGGAGTAGTGTTTGTTGTGGGAAATAAGCTCCACCGTGCTATTGCTGCTGCTGCTGCTGGACCGAGGAGAGGAGGCGAAGAAGAAGAGAGGCGAGGACCGGAGAGGAGAGTGGAGGAAGAGGGCGGGGGGTCCGGCGAAGACACTCGGGCCACACTCACAACATTCGAGGACGGGACAGTGGAACCTGCGCTCACACCACCGACCTCCAGACATGTGTCCGCGGCAGCTTGTGACCGGTATCAGATAGAAGCCGAGAGAAGTGACGGGTGCAGGGGGTGGGGAGGGGGGAGAGGACGCGGTGGTTACCCACGGACAGTGACAGCCTGCAGAGCCGAGCCGAGCCGAGCCGAGCCGAGCTGCCGACAGCGCCGGAGCTGTCGCGATGTTGTAGCTCAAACCATGGACACCAGAATAAAGTAAGAGTTCTGTCTTATTTATGCTAACCGTTAGCCGAGGCTAGCCGGGGAGGGGAGGGGAGGGGAGGGGAGGGAGAGGGGGGCTCGACTACGGAGGAATGTGTGTTGGTAATTTGAGCCGTCACCGCCACCACCGCCATCATCATCCCCACTGTCACGTCCGTGGATTTAACCGCCGAGGCCAGCTGGCTCCACGGCATTTGGGTCAGCCCGTCTGCTGCCCCGCTCCCGTTGCTAGCTGACCGCCAATTAGCCGCTCTGCTAGCCGGACACAGAGCCTCGAAACTGGGGTACCTGTTGTCACGACGTCCGCACCACCACCACCACCACTGACCTCTGTGCCAAGTTGCCCCCACATCCCCCCCCCCCCCCCCCCCCCCCCCCCCCCCGCCGGCCCGCCTTTCCCCCCGCCCCCCCCCCCCCCACGTACACGGGGAGGGCAAAAACTTCCACGCGGAGCAGATCCACGCCATCAGCTGATGCTAACCTGCTGCAATTGACAGTGTGACTCATGTAAAGTAAAGTAGGCCGAGTCAGCACAGGTCCACGCTCATGTGCAGGGAGATGCAGCGTGTGTGGAGGAATGTGACTGGAACACAGCTGCGACCGTGACCGTGTGGGAACAGCTGTTGGTTGTTCTACATCTGATTGTTCAGTGTTTTTGTTTTTGTTTTTATTCTCCAGGGAGATTCCGGACAGGACATTTGATCTGGTTGTACAGGTGACGTGTCCTGCATCTGAAAATGAGGGTAGGTGACGTCATTACTACCGTTTTCATGCTTTGGGCTGCACCTGATATGTAAAGTTTAATTCATGAGATAATGATACAATCCAAATGGAGTCATCTGCATTACTTCTTATGGTGCATTGTACATTTTCATTTTTTAGTTACTTAACTATTTTGATGATAATTGATTCAATCAATACAACGCTGCAGCCGGACTGGTTGCAATGTGAGATTCAAGGTTAAACCTGTTTTAGTAATAGAATACCTATGTCCTAATATTATGTAATGTATGTAAAGTCACTTTGCCTCCCAAGACTGAGTTATTTATATTGACATCAAGTGCATGTCTTCTGGATGGAGGCGGCCATGCTGCATCACCATGTTGTTAACACGGCCCAGAGTGAACCAGCCAAACACAGTTTGATCTTTACTGATAAACAAAAGCTACTCGAAGTTCCTCTATGCAACTTTTTACCTTTCATTTCCTGGATTCGAGCATGTTGAGCAACTTTTATCTGTTCACCATTTCATCTTTTGAGAGTTGCAGCAATATCTAATGTGGTTAATGTAAAATCATTGTGTTTGTATCATGGCAATAATACTTATTTATATGGGAAACGTCTCTCACACATCATGGAGCCTTCATGAACACTAATAATGGTAGTTGTGGCACTAGTATTTGTTTACCTAGATTTTTGTCTGTCTGTGCTATGCTGTTTTGTGGTGTTTGCCAGAAATGAGTGTTTGTTGTGTAATTACTCTAAGTGTATGGGTGCGCAGCCAAGATGTCATGTTCCGTCAGCAGCTGTGTTTACCAGATGCACTCGCACAGTATTTTAGGACCGACACTGAGCATCACCCAGCTCTGCATGAGGGAGTGCAGCCAGGCACAATGAGAACAATCATTATGTGCTACTGTGTTATTGTGTGTGTGTGTGTGTGTGTGTGTGTGTGTGCGCGCGCGTTTCAGAGAAGAACCCATTCTATTATTAAGCCCGACCAGAAGTTCACCATTGTCGGCTTTTCTCTCGCAATTGCGTCGCCACAGAGATTGTTTGCGATAGACCGCGCTGGGGTCAGCATGCTGCATTAACAGCTTTCAGTGGTCAAACATTCCAGCAGCAGCAGCAGCAGCAGCAGCGGCAGCAGCAGCGGCGGCGGCGGTCGTGATGGTGGGTGGCTGGGGCAGAGAGTTGGTGGAACTAGCCCCGGGAAACATCAGATTGAACCGTTCTGAATATGGGAAATCAAATCAGCGATATTTCACATCAGTATCCAGTGTCGCCCATAAGTCAAATATCATGTAAAAACATTTTCGCTGCACATTACACCAGCTGTCTTTTTTTGCCCGCTGAGTTTTGACGTTAAGGAGGTGTTTTGTGGACGTTTCACTCGCGCAGCTGCTGAGCTGACCGGAGCAGGCTGAGCGTTGTCCTTGCATGCAGTTCTGATATTGGATTTTAAACCAAACTCATAAACCACCGGCCTGTGCTGCAATAACCCCACTTCCCCCACGTACGATCCAGGGTCAGGCTCATATCCGGACTCGGGCTCCCCGGAGCACAGCGTTCGCGCAGCCCTCCGGTCAGATGGAACACGAGTGCTCTCGCGCAGTCTCTGGGCTCAAGCACTCTCTCTGCTGCGGTGCTGCGTCCTGATTGGACGGCAGGAGTGCACCGTTGAGGAAGTTGTTATGTTATAGATGTGTATCTGCCAGCAGGGGCTTACGGCTGTGGTGGACTGCTGTTTTGAAAGGAGCAGTTTCATGTGACCGTATGAGGAATGGATCACTTCTCTCTGGATCTCACCAGTTTCCCCGTTCTGTGTCTCCACTTTACCTCGCATGAAACGAAATACTTCTGGAACGGTCGAACTCTGCCGAGCGGACGCCGAGGGCCGGCGCTGATTGATCGTGCGCAAATATTATTTATTCCTACATGTGTCCAGGCCTAAAAATACGACGTATCCCTCAGCTCTTGTTTGCGTTTGCCGTAGTGCCGTGGTGTGCACTTTTATTAGGCGATGAAAGGGTTAATGCTGTGAGTCATAACACGCAGGCTTTGGCCACGCTATGAAACCTCCTCAGTCACTCGCCGCAAACTGGGGCCGCTTCTTCCGCAGCCAAACGTTGGGTGCTTTGCCAGAAAGCACCACTTCACATTCACACTTTATCTTCCCGCTGCCACACAAAGGCAAACAAATAACGCTGCCACCGTGACGGGCGAGGGAATCGTCATAGCAACGTGCTGTTTCAAAAAGCTTTTGGAGAAGTGGTGTAAGGTTTCTGCTCGCTCTTATTTCTCATGTCGTCTCGCAGTTTAAAGCTGCAAGATCTGTGCACGATTTCTGTCTCATAGAAATAGTTGAATTGCAAAACAATTATATAGACATTTTTTTCAAAGGTATAATCACAGCAATTAAAAAAAAATAACTCTATACAAACAAAGCAAAGATTTGCGCTTTAATGTATATTTACACCAGGAGCGAGTCCTCCCTGTGGGGGCCGCCATGTTTTTACAAGAGCCCAGAGTGGACGTATACTTAACATCTTTGGAGCTTTAATGTCAACTGAAGGCCACCATAGTTCTGCTTGCAAGCTTGAATGGGAAGAGTGAGGTGATGGATTCAAAAGGAAACTTCACCAATACCACGTGTCACTTTCAGGGAAATGGTGAACTACTCTGCATTGTGTGGTGTTGTCCTCTTTGTATGTGTATGTGTGAGAGTGTGTGTGTTTATTTAGGGTTTTGCTGATGCCGCACCAGTGTTGTGCCGCACTCACCACATCCTGGTAGCACAGGTTGTGAAACAAGATCCAACAGCGCGATTCCACTTCATGAGGAGGTTAATTTGTTAGTCGTTCTAAAGATCAACACTGACAAAAATAACCGCCTCTTTCAAGATGGTCAGCACGGCCGTCCCACGACTTCCTGTGTCGGCTGGGTTTCACACCTCCTTCTAGTCAGAGCTGAGTGAGGAGAAAACACCCACATGTGTGCAGACGGGCCTGAGAGGAGCTTGTTTTGATGAAGTTGTGACCTTTTTAGAAAGCAGTGGTCTCGGATTCCATCGCTCACTGATTGCACGGTTGGCATTTTCATACAGAAGTCGTCCGGGAGGCTGTAACTCTCCTACGTTATTAAAAGAATAATTAACGAGAAAGTATTAACTGCGAAGATGGGATGAAAAGGGGAAATCAGCAGACGGTAATTGTGAGCATGCCCAGGAAATTGTTTCCATCTGCCGAGTGACTTTAATGGCTTGACGTGTGCTTACTTTCCATTTACCAAGGATTACTGTGCCGCCTGCTCTCCCAGGCGCTGCTGTCTGAAGCAGCGGTGCCGGCGTGGTCCGGCAGCAGCACAGAACCCAGACCCGACCCGGCACATTTCTCAATAGAAGAACCAGCTCACTGCCCCAAGCTCTTTTTAAAATGACAGGCTGCAGGACGGCACATCCCCTTTCAAGCCTATGAATTATCGTTGATTTTTATTTTCCTATTCAATTGATAGTTGAGGTACTATTGTTATAGTTTGCTATCGCTCTCTCTCTCTCTCTCTCTCTCTCTCTCCCCCCATCTCTCTCTGTCACTGCCGCTAGAATAGTCACCTATTCTTTGTCGTCAATTGTTGGCACTGCGCTGATCCGATGATCAAGTTCACTGCTGTTTCTCATAGGATTCCAATACATTGTTCAGTCCATTCAACCCTTGTGAAAAACATGGGTTTGTTGTCATGTGACCTTTGACCCCAGACACGTGTGATTCAGAGGCATCCAGATCATGTCTGCATATGACTGTGGTCAAAAAGAGCATTATTCACTTGCATGTGTGAAGGTAAAAGATGAATCCTAAAAAAAATTTATAAAATAAAATACAAAATTAATAACATATAAAAGTTATACAATTATTGTAAATGCACATGTTTTCTATATTTATTATTTTGAAAATGAAATCTTAATGTATATCGGGGAACATTAAGGCGGCGTTGGATATTAATGGATCTAATAGCATGCTCTTATTTTTTTTACTGTAACAACTTAAACATATATGTTGAAGATAAAAACACAAATTTCCATCACAGCTCCAGATAAAATACAGCCGTTGAATCGTAAATGAAAAGAATGTCTCCGGGCGAGTGCTCTCCACACTCAAACATAAAAATGTGTCGGTAATTGAGACTTTATGGGAGCATCAACATCGCGTATAAGTGCCGGGCGGCTGGAGGGGGAAAAAAACAAGAAAATAGAGCCCGCAGCTACAATGGTGGCATTGTCAATATGTGGATTTGGCCCCACACTTCTAACCATGGATGTGTGGGTAGATGACAGACACTGGCCCTTCTCCCTCGTGCATGTCCGTGGAGACCTGGCCTCCCTGTTCAGCGTGAGCTCAGTTCCGCTTAGCTCCGTTGGCTCAGTGCTCCGCGGATGCTCAGGCTGCGAGCAAGCGTTGCCTGAGAGCGTGACTGGCATGCTAGCTACTAGCGGCCCTGGCTACATAAAGCCATATTGATGTGCTTCCAAGATACTGCCACAGCTCGCAGATGACACTAATGCTGCCAAGGCAGTAGGTGGGGACAGATGCTACCTGTCCTCGCCCGCTCCCTGCAGCCAGATTGTTCCCAGTAACAAAGCAATAAAGTTAATAGATCAGCGCATCGGTTTTATCACAACATTCTTGGTGCAATTACAGGAAGGATTTATTGTTTTTAAAAAAAAAAAAGAAAGAAAGAAAAGAAAAGAACTCGACAAGGGCGGCGTGTTTGGAAGTGATGCCTTCCAGAGCTAAAGGCTTTGGTTGGAAATCAAGCCCTGGATCTTCTCTTTCTGTTTCTCACGCCCGACTTCTCTCGTTCTTCCGTCCTCCCTCGGTTCAGATATGCAGGTCAGATGAATGGGGAGCTCCACCTTGTCCTTGAGTGGATGTGAATGTTTTCCTGTGCGCGGAGATACACTGACATTCAGTCCAAGGTGTTTCTCTTCCTGTTACCCCCCAGGCCTCACACTCTCGTATCACCACACCAGATTAAACAGCTTTGGAGGATTTATTTTATTAATGTTGCCGCATATCTCACATTTACTTCAGAAGGTCACCAAGACCCATTCCTCTGAAGCAGGGGCGTCCAAACGACGGCCTGCGGGCCAGCTGTGACCCGCAACCTATTTTTATTTGGCCCGCAGCAAATTATTGAAAAAGAAAAAAAAAAATATATATATATATATATATAATGGAATGTGGCCAACAGGATATTTGCACTTAACTGTCTTGTACTGCGTAGGTTTGGGATGTCTTTTCCATTCTGCCCGAGATGACACCGTTCCAACATCTTTTAAAGGTTTAATGACCCAGAAAACCAAAGGCTTCAGTATAGAGCAGACGTGTTAATGCTTTGATTCACACGCCTTTATAGCTGCACTTTGTCCAATTATGAAAAGTTGCCTTTGTTCCGCACCCTTAGAACATTTCCACTCAGACCTGGAGGTTTCACGGTGTCAACTGCTGTTAGCTAGTTATCATCAATCCGCTCCATCGTCCTCTTAAGTAGCACTGTGATACTCCTTTTTTTTATATATCTCCCTTTGGCTTTCACCTCTTCCCAGATCCACCCTTCACATCCATGGAGCAAAACTGCGGCGCAGAACTTTTACAAAAGGTTCAACGTTGACATTCAGTGAAATGTCAGAATTGCTCCTTGACCCGAGCGATCGCCGGCTCTGTAATCCAATTGGACGCCGGCTGTGTGTAGGGGGTTCATAGCTCACACTCGCTATGGAGGCCATTGGAGCACTAACAGATGCCATGGCAACAAGGATGGTGTTGATTGGTCATTAGAGAGGCCACACTCCACTACTCGCACTCCTGAGAGGACCCCAGGGTCTCACACTTTGTTTATCTCACTACCCTTCTGCCTCCCTCTTTTGTCTCACCCACATGACTTCACTAAATTGGCTCTTTTACAAAGAATCAGATATCGTCCAAGTCTCTGCTGTGTTTTTCTTTTTCTTTAACTCTTTCATCTCAAAAGAGTTAGGGAAGTCTTTGGAACTTTCCACCACTTGATGTTGTATTGTAGATAGTTTGACCTAACTTTGAGACGTCCCCTTTAACTCCATGTCCGCGCAGTATCTGATATAGGATCATGTTTGACCTACATTCCGAATTTTAAGCAGCATTACTCCATTTGGTTTTTACATCCAAGGACTGGGTCAGAAGTTATTTGGGACTGTTGAAATGAACTCATGAAATAGCAAACTTCAATTTTGACCTTAGGTGGATATTTGTTCAAAGGTCAACAGCAGCAGTGAGTTGCACAAGAGGATTTGTAAAATTATATAATTATATCAAATCATTCCAAAAACGTCTTGACCCTTTTCATCATGGTTTAGGTTTTCCTCTGTATCACAAAGTGAGACTCGACCCAATACCCCTTTGCATGTCTTACTCATGGCCGCTCCGTAACGTCGCCTCTCTCGGTGGTGTCCGGCCCGGCTCCTTTTGTTCGGCTCTGGACTTATTTGTAACTCCCCTCTCGCAGTCACTCAACCATTCAGCAGCCGTGTAGTGGCCTGCTGCTGCTCACTGGGTCCAGTTCCAAGTCTTTCCTTATTGAAAAGAGATGGAGGCAACTGCTGCCCTCACATGTCAACCCCCAGCCAGCCAGCATGGGCAGCGCTTGTATAGGGGAGCTGAAACTGTAAGTACTGATCATTTAGCTTAAAAAAAAAAAAAAAAAAACTTTTGTTGGCACCCATTGAAGGGCTTGAAGGCAGAGGAATGGAGTTTGGCAGACACTACAATAACTTTTACATTTTCTATTGAACTGTACAACATGTTAATCAGATTCTGACTGGTGTGATGCTGGTGTAAGGGAATAGAATAGATCAATGTCCAAAAGCACACAAAAACAATCGATGAAAAGAAAATGTTGGACCAAGTATTCCAGGTATGAATAAAATTATTTCACTTCTGTCGGCAAAGTGTGATTCTTTCATCTGTTGCTTTCGAACGAGCTCTTCGTCTTCACATCAGGAGCAGGTGCTCCCTGTGGAGGCCGCCATGTTGCATGTTTTGACGGTTGCCAAGAATGGACAAACGGAGCCACTAGAGAAAACGCAACTCTACGCAGTGTACCTTTAAGGAAATCAATATACATTGTGTAAATATGATATAGATTCACATGTTTTCTGAATATTTGATCGTGAATCATACTCAGTGAACCTCTGTTGTTGCAGGTGGAGGCTCATCATGACACGTTAGCATCGTAGTCAGTATACGTATTTTAAGAATACCCTATTTGTCCTCTCGGTGCAGTATTAATACACTTAACCCTGCACTTGAATCTCCCGTCTGCTTTTCGATTGTAACCCCTCCGTCCTGTTTCACACCTACAGCCAGATGTCTCCCCTCTCTCTCGATTTATTCTTCTTTTTGCATATCGACTCCTTTGTTGTGATCACACCTTCTTTGCACCGTCTCAATCAAGGTGCAATCCTTCACACCCGGCTCTCTGACTTTCACTCGATATGACACGCGGCTCTGCAGGGAGGGTGGAGGCGGGGGCCGGGTCATTTCAGGTGGTGCCATGCCACCTCACAACACGTGTTTTTGCAGTCACACACACAGGTAGTGGACTTTTCTGTCGCTTGTGTCGAGCGCGCAGTTCTATTGGCCGATCCTCAAGGAATTGGGGCAAAGTGAGTTGGACAGGGAGAAAAGGATGGGGAGAGGGAGAGGGAGGGGGTGGGGGGGTGGATATGCTGATGGCAGTAGTCTATAAAATGAGAGGTGAGATAGTGGGGTGGTGGTAGTGGTGGTGGTGGGGGGGGTGCAGGCTGCAGCTTTCTCTCCAGGGGAAAGCAGGTTTTTGTGTGACTGTGTGATAGTGGGTATATGTTCAAGTATATTCTGTGTGTGTGTGTGTGTGTGTGTGTGAGAGAGAAAGAGAGACTGTGTGTGTGTGTGTGTGTCAGCAAGGAAGGATGTGTGTGGCTGGGCATGAGAAAGAGACACCGCCAGAGCTGCTGGAGGCTCATCTGAATTCACTAATGCTTCCAGACGGGAAGAACATGGAAAGACTTCTAGGCACTGACATTCACGTGCTATTTTTAGACTTACCCTTTCCACGGCGAATCAGTGTGGAAAAGAGGGGACCTGATCAATAATTCAAAAAGAGACAATTTTGATGAATGCGGAGCCATTTAATGATATCACCTTCACCTCGTTATGTCCTTGTTGTTTGGCAGAGTGTTTTGGTTTGTGCGCCTTCATGCCTGCGTCGTCGTCTCGCGGCGGATGAATCTTAATTCCCCGGTGGCCGCTCCGTGTTACGCTCCGGAGCCGTGGGAATTTAATGTATTAAAAATAAATGAAGCAAAGGTTAAGTTAATGTCCAGCGGAATTTAGCCTCCATCTCTGCTCTGCAGGAGATGACACCGACGCCACACCTCTGTGTTTGCTGGCTAACACAAACACTCAGTCAGCACTACAGCAACTCACTGCAATTACATATGGTCAAGATGAAAGGAAGAAAGAGGATTTATGTGACTTTGAGCGCAGCGTGGTTGTTGGTGCCAGATGTGCTGCAGCTGAGTGTTTCGGGGAGTTGGCTGGAAAAGAGAAAACATCCATTAGGCTCAGATCTGTGGGTGAAAAGGCCTTTGTTGGTGTCAGAGGCGAATGGTCGTTGTGGTTCATGCTGACAGAAAGTCAAACAGTGACTCGGACAACAAGAGGTTTGCAGAAGAGCGTCTCTGATCACACACGAGCAGCAACCTCAGGGGCCGGTGCATGAATCCAATACAAAAAACCTTCAGTTCACAGGGTGCCCACTTGAGGCTGCCTCCAAAAGTGAGTCAATCCCATAGACTCCCATGTTAAAGTGGCCTCAACGGGTATTTTACTGAGGCTGGAAACTGTGCGTGATTTAAGGGCGGGGCCTCTTGAGTGGCACCTGGGCCTGTGGATGCTGCAACAGCACCACGGCTCCAGCCCAGCTCCGTCTGTGCTCTGCCTCTTTGCCCGTTTTGAACAATCACAACGTAGGAGGAGTTACGCGCTGGCAAGATGGCGACGAGTGAAGCACCCACTACAAGCCTCTGAAGCACTCTGCATCATCTTTGTATACAGTCCACGATCACACCTTCGAAGAAGATGGACGACGACGACACAGCACAACCTGGTTCTAACACGGTGTACCTAATAAAGTGGCCGGCGGATGCGCGCTCAGCACAGCAGATGACGTAAAGCACCGACGACCAAACGCATGCGGTTGCACACGCGCTCACTAAACTCATGCTAGCAGCTCCTGTGAGTCACACAACAGTGATAGGCTGCTTCTTATGCATGTAATACCAAAGTGGCCTAGTTTAGCCCACAAATGAGTGGGATTAGTGCAGCTCGTGCTTTGATGTCGCTGTAGTGATGGTAATCTGTTCTGGTCCAGCAAATGGGATTTTATTTTTGAAAAAAAAAATTTAGAAAAAAAGAAGACGACGCATCGCTCCAAAATATAGTGACTTTTTATGACTGTCGTCCCGTCGAGCAGATTTCATGATGACAGGATTTTAACAGGATTAGAGGATGACTCACTCATCATGACAATGGCACACAGTCCATATCTCACACCATGTGCAGAGAGAGAGAGAGAGAGAGAGAGAGAGAGAGAGGTGTTGTTGCTGAGCAACCCAGGAAGTCCGCATTAAACTGGTTCCCTCATTGGTGTTTTTTTTTGTGTAGCAGAAAATAAACTCTACTAGGAACCAAAAATAATGACATGTTTTGCTTGACAAGATAAACATACATTTTTTTCACCAAGTACAATCAGTTCAATCTAATTTGACATGAAAGAAAACAGACGACACCAGAAGAATTAAACAGACTCATCCATGTTGTTTCAGCTCAGCATGTATGACACGGGGCCTGACCTGACATGTTTAAAGCCACACCATTGGATTCGAATGGAATATGATGATCGGAACTACATTTTCATTCATCAGCTGAGATGAATTATGGTCTGTGTTACCTCTGATCGTTCCTCCTCCACCATGGTGGCTGCCCTGTTTCTGCCGTAGCTGATAAAAGAACAAACCAAACGCTGGCTTTAGAGAGGCCCTTTTGTATTTTGACCTGATCTGACGAGCTTTATTAGTTCCTCCTGACGCTCAGAGGGACGTTCGATCAGGGAAAACGTCAGTGTTCCTCTAACTTATACTCGGTGAACCTCTGTCGTGGCAGAATAAAACTTGCAGATGTTTTGAACTCTTGCACAGACCTAATTTTAGACATCTTGAAAAAAAAACAAAAACAACAAAAAACAAACATTCCTGGTGTTGGCTGCGATCGCCGTGATTTACAAATGGGGCCAGACATGAAACCAGGGAAAACACAGTGATGTCATGGGTGGAACCACCGTCCATGGACCACCGGCAAGGACGTTGGTGCTTGCGATGCCACTGGCGAATGCGGGTGTTTGCAGGTCGAAGGTCAAGGTCCGTTTGACCTCAGAAAGCACCTTTTGTTTACCTTTTGAACACAATATCTCTTGAACGCCTCGAGGGAATACTTCCATATTTGGTGAAAGCACGGAGCTGGATACAAGGGTCGCCTGGTTGGAGTTTGGTCATCGAAGGTTAAAGGTCATGCTTGTAGTCGTTGGCATTTGGCCTCTGTCGTGTCATGATGAGACATCAGATTGAATTGGATACAGGTCAGAGGTCACAGCTACCTGGTTTGACTCTGTAAAAAAAAAACATGCAGTTGCTCGTCTCGCATGTTTTGAATTGGTCATTGTTCACACTTTACGATCAGGTGATTTTAGACTCGTCGGATGTTGCAGAGTCTCAGCGATGACGGCAGCACTTTGCCAGTCTTGAATGCAGCACTTGTTGCTTTCTAGAAGTCAACAGCCATGTGATGGGAGAAGCTGAACTGGAAAAGCATCCATCAAAACCTCATCTGTGTGCAGATTTGGACTCCGGTGTAAATAGGGGCCTGAAATTGAGGGAGAGGGAGGGAGAGAGAGAGAGAGAGAGAGAGAGAGAGAGGGGAAAGGGACACAGCTGTGACTTAGTGAAAAGATCAGCTGCATGCCATTTCCTGCTGGAGAGGGAGATGAGAAAGGACACACACACACACATACACACACACACACACACACACACCGACACACACACAAGCAAAAGACCTGTCATTTGGTACAATGTCACCAGCGGAGGGTTTCTTTGTGTTTGCTCCTCCTGCAGCGGCTCCTCATTTGATTTCCAGTGCACGATTCATCCCGTACTTTATGAATTCATTAACTCCTCACTCTCTCACCGCCGCCAGACACTGAAGATGAACCGTAGTTAATCTGTGTCACACCGACACCTGGTTGTTTATGAGGAACGTGGTGACGTTTGAGAACACGGCAATAAAACTGTCAGGAGATGTTTAGTCCTCTCTGACTCTGATAGACTTTATTATTATATGCAAATGTAGCCGCTCGTTGTAATTACTGAACTGAATGTAGGATTTATTGTCTCTCTCACACACACACACACACACACACACACACACACACACACACACACACTTTAATTCCCTTAATGAGCACCTGGTTTCAGGCTTTTCCAAATCTCATTATTATATTTCTCAGATTTACTGAGTTCGCACGTTGAATTGATGAATCTCCGAGCTACGTGCGCTGTTTTTAAAAATGTAATTTAATTTAATTCAACTCATGTTTTTAAACCTCACTGATCCTCATTGCGATTTCATCATTTTCATGTCATTTTTAAAGTTTTGTATCATAGTTTGTACTATTCTACATTTTCACTGGTGAATTTCATGTTTGGTAAATTCTCGTTAGTTCAACTCTGCCTGAAAAAAATCAATTCTGACCCTTTAATACCATATTAGTTGAATTCTAATCGTACAAACAGGAGCTGTGCTCTGAGTAACCATCCTTTCAAACACCTCTGTAATGACCATCTCCTCCTCCTCCTCTTCATCCTCCTCCTCTTCCTCCTCTGCCTGTAGAATACATGATGGATGAGCTGGAGAGGCGGAGCATCGTAGAGGAGCCTGTTCGCAAGTGTCCCGTCCCAGCGCCTCGCACCTCCATCCCCTCGCCCTGCGCCTCCCCCTCCCTCAGACACAAGAGTGAGTACGCGAGCGCTGTCCCTTCATCATTGGACCACGCAAGAGCCACGTTTCATTTTGAGAATGGGATTCGAACACAGAGGCAGAGACATGAATTAACAAGCAGAGGGTGGATGCATTTTGCATGAGGTTGAGGAATCTGTTTTTAAAACGCGTCTCAATGTTCCTGCACGAATCAACATGAAATATTCATACCAGTTAAGGAGCAGCTCCTCGCAGCCGCCTCTCATCCTCCGTTCCATCCAAAACGTGTTGGAATGCACCTTTAAATATGGTTTGAACCAGGTGTGCAGCTTTGCAGGGCAGTGGAAGCTGGTGTTTCCCTGTCCAGCGCTGCCCCCTGTGTTCAGACTGAGACACCGCACCCAAGCTGAGCTCGGCTGACTCGCTCCCCCTCCTCGGCGTCTGTCAGCGCATCCCATAATTACCCTGATTGCCCCGGAGACTCGTGGAGGGAGACGGGAGAGGGCGATTAGCACCGTTCGCTCCTCATCACAAATGTAAAGGAGGAGGGAGGACTTGAGACTTCTCCTCTCTCAGATTTTTTCACAAACTCATTCACTTATAATTCTATCTGTTCATATTAGCTACTATTTCAATAAGACAGAAGGTCAGTGGTTCGATTCCCCCCTGGGGTAAGATGCGTGCATGCTGCACTCAGATGCATGTCAACTTTACTGTAAAGGGCCTTTAGGGATCTTCAAGACCTAATAAAGTGCTGTATCCAAACACACCATTTAAAAACAACATGGCCGCCTCTGCGGCGAGGAGCGGATGTAGATGTAAAATGTTGTTGTTGTCCACTGAGTGAATCGAATAGACTCCTCCTCCTCCTCCTCCTCCTCCAAAGTCAAATGGAAATGTGCTGAGACGTGCGTTTTCGTTTCACGAGTTGATTCACTTTGTTTGGAAATGTGAAAGAACTAGTTCTTCACACTGATGCGTCCAGAGGCTTTAAACGTCTTTCACCCCCCCCCCCCCCCCCGATGATGCAGTGACGAGCGAGCTGTCCAAACTGCTGCACGAGATCAAGAAGTGCCGGGACAGAGACTACTCCTTCGAGGAGCTCTGTCACACCATCTCCTCCCACTCCATGGACAGCTTCGGGAGCGGCCGGCTGTCAGACGAGGAGCGGCCGGAGAGGCCCAACGGAACGCTGACGCGAGGCGGCAAGGTAGCGCCAGGTTTTTTTTTTTTTCCACCCCCAAAATAAAGTAACTTCCGTACATAGTGTTTATTTGAGTCGAGAACACAGGATCGAGGAGCTCCACGGGGGTTCGTAGTCGGAGCGGCATGACTCAGCACTTCATCGCTTCACTCAGGAGCCTGAGGTTTGGCCCAAGTCATTAGTGGAGGAGGTGATCCGCTCACAGCAAAAGATAATTAGCAGTCATTTTGAGTGAATCACTGAGGTCGTTAAGGAAGGAAAAAAAGACCTGCTACTCCTCCATTTATACACAATTTCTATTTAACTTGTTAAAGAAAATAAAAGCTGCCGTTTTAGTTTAAACTTTGTTGATTCATTTAAACATACATTCAAGTCCAGATGGTTAACTACTACTAATTTAACTAGTTATTGTTATTATTTATAATAAACTGAACAGAATAAACTGAAACGATTAAATACTTCTCTTGATTAACAGCAGTTCCACTCAGTTGTAAATGAGTTTTTAATTGTTTTCATATCACACTATAACAGTCCGATTTTTGATACTATTCTGAACCTTTCATTTTCTGTTCTAATGATATTAAATGATTTTATAGATGCACGAAAACGACCAAATCCCTCTACTTTTGTCATATTATATTAAAATAAATATTTGAGCATATCTGAAAATATAAATTCGACCCAAGGATTTAGTGTTAGTTACTTTGTCAGATGATTTGACTGTGGGCACAGTCTGAACCAAAGGCCTGTACTTTGTGCGTGCTGCCAGCAGAGGGCAGTGTGAGACAGACTGAAGTCACACAGCTGCAGCTCAGTCTTCATGGAGCTGCTGCAGTTTGTTGTTTTGCAGGATGGAGCAGCCGCTTCTCTTACTCTTTGAAAGGATGTTTGTGGCGTCGGCTTCACACTTTCCCTTCATCCCGTTATCACTATGTGTTTGTGGTGCATTATGGGACAAATAGTTTCTGTGTGTGTGTGTGTGTGTGTGTGGTTGGTTGGTTACAGAGTCACAGCTGCAGTTTGTTTCAAAGACGACACAGCTTCATTAAATCCACTGTCTTGGAATTCAGGTGTGACTCTGGACTCTGAGGTCGTCCATCACACTGACCTCCCACCTGAGCCGTCAGAATGCACACAGCACAATCACCTACACACACACACACACACACACACACACACACACACAGAAGCATCCTATAAGACATTGGAGTCTCTGTGCTTGTAGTTTGCCTTTTCAGATGCGTCAGTTTCAATTTAGCCTCCCATTTCTCTCAACTTGCAACAGACGCACACACACACACACACACACACACTGAGTCAGGTCACGTTTCTTGAGAAAGTACTTAATCTAATCCAGCAATAAACCAAACCTTAATTTAAATCTTAGCCTAACTTAACACTAAACTCAATTTAAGCCGTAGCCTTGACCTTAACTCGATCTTATCTCATCCCAGACCTAATCTTAACCCCAATCAACCTAAACCCCAACCGAACATTGATGAGAGGCTAAACATACAAATAAGCCTAAACTTCAGTTAAAACTACAGCTAAACTAATCCAACCTTAACTTATTTAACCTTAAACTAAGCCCTAACCTTAACATGACACTGAATATGGTGGCAATCGAATCTGTTGTACGTGTATGTGCAGTGCAAGGATCGGTCAGATGTGACACACACACACACACACACCGTTCATTTTAGCACTAATTATATCAATCCGTCTTTTCTCTCTCTCTCTCTCTCTCTCTCTCTGTCTCTCTCTCTGTCTCTTGCTCGCCCCCCTCTCTCTTTCTCTCTCTCTCTCTCTCTCTCTGTCTCTGTCTCTCTCTCCCTCTGTCTCTTGCTCACCCCCCCCCCCTCTCTGTCTCTGTCTCTGTCTCTCTCTCTTTCTCTAAGTACCAATTTGTATTCTATTACTGACATTCAGTGTCTGTGTGTGTAAGTGGCCCCAGGCTGCTGGCGGCCCATGTGGCTGTAGCCATTAGTATGTGATTCCACGTGTCTATTGTACATGAATAAAACATGCAGGAGCCCGACTCTCTCTCTCTCTCCTCTTTCTTTCTCTTTCTCTCTTTCTCTCTTCTCTCTCTCGCTCCCTCTCTCACACACACATACAGTACACAGGGTTCTGACATCACCGTGGTGACCGTTGTGTGTAAACAGCAGTAATGCAGTAATAATATGTGCCCTTCATTCTAAAGGGGACACATGTGCTCATTAGTGCTGCAGTGAAAACATCCCTGAAAGCTCATGGAGACAGTTTAACTCTCACTGGGAACACACACACACACATGCATGCACACACGCACGCTTTATTTTGAAAAGACTTAAATGTGTTTGACTGGTGGCGCTGTAGCACTAGTGCGGCTGTTATGCAGGATGATTGGCTCTGCCTGTTCCACGTGGAACATGTACCCAGGCTGACCATCCATCTCGCTGACACTTTGCAATTAGCGCCGAGCTAACGTGGAGCTAAGTGGATTCTATTCATCTAAAACGCTAATGAACAGTTTGATTAAATTATATCTTAACACTGTTGACTGGATGTCTCACTCAGCCTGCAGCAGCAAGTCACCTCGTTCACTCTAATGATTTTTCTTTTTCTTATCATTATTAAGAAAGTCCCTAGTGGCCAAATCCACATATTGCACATTTTAAGGAACAGACTACTTCTCTAACTAACATGTAAAAACATTTTCAAATGTGTATAAAAAAAAACTTATTTCCAGGCCTATATTATGACAATATGTGACATATAATGGCCACATTAAAGGCACAGTGTGTACGATTTTGTAATTTCTTTTCGACCAATAGGAGCAAAGATGAGCGAAATCTTACACACTGCACCTTTAAGGTTGACAATTGTGATCATTCATCAATGAGGCAGTCGCCCTCAGTTGAATTAATCGTGTCCTCTCTATTCAATACTGGGCCATAGATTGTTCTTCTGTGACAATGGGATGTATTTGTTGTTCATGGTGCTGTGTGTGTGTGTGTGTGTGTGTGTGCGTGTGCGCGCACAGACTGCAGTCAGCGCTACATCCATCAATATTCCAGTGTTGCAGGGGGACGTGTGCAATCTGTAGCGATGGGTGACCTTTTGGTTTCAGCCTGGTTCCTGCGTCTGGAGTCTCGGTGGCGATCTCTCGCCCCTCTCATCTCTTCCCTCTGCCTCTCCACTTTGTCCCTCAGTGTTTCCTCTTCGTCCTCTCCTTCCTCTCCCCTTTCCTCCGTCTCCTCCTTTCATCAGACCTCCCTCCGCGCCCTTGCTCCTCCTCTTGTTATCCGTAGAGATCAGACGTTGTTGCTTTGTCGGCGTAATCTAGCACTGACCCGCCTCTTTCCCCGTGTCCTATGATTGTCCGAGACGTGTAAGGGGCTGGATGTGACCTTTGACCCCTTGTGCCACTGAGCTCATGCACACACCTGCCTCCTGGGAGCCGCATGGCCTCAGGAAAGGACAAGGCCTCCCTGCGTGTGTGTGTGTGTGTGTTTTCCTGTTTCTGCTCCTCCTTATTTGAGGTCAACTCGTTTCTGCCTGACATTTAGAGAAGCAGACACATTTCTGCTTGTGTTAAGTGATCTGTCTGTTGTTGCTCGGTGCATTACGAAGAATATGACAAGTTCCAAAGGGAGCTGCAAAGTTTTTGATTTAAAATAGCTACTCAGAAATTCACAGCTGAAGGAAATATAATAAAAGATTATGCTATGTGCCAAAACAAGCCTTTCTTAGTGGCCGGTTACATTTTCTTCATACTGTGTTACATTATATTTGTTTACAAAGGTGAAAGTCTTAAGATTTCAAAACTCCATTACATTTAATCAACTTAATGTAAGTGGAACTATTTACCTCCGGCACTTTCAGTTGTTTTAGCTCTGTTTTTGGTCTCCACCACCTCAGCCATTAAGTCCTGTTCAGACTAATGTAAGGGTTGCTGTGCAGTCACCCTGTCACCAAACCTGTCTATGTTTATATCACACGACCTCTGACCTTCATTTTCTCCATGTGACCTCACAGCGGCCGACTCCGCCTCTCGCCCCGGCCATGGAGGAGGACGAGGCCGAAAGGAGCTGCGGCCCCACTGGATTCTGGGAGGCGCTGACACCCTGCAACGGCTGCCGTAATCTGGGATTCTCCAGCCTCTCACAGGTGCATGAACTCACACACACACACGCGCGCATATACATACACACACACACACACACACAGACACACAACTTGACAGATTCCACTCTAATTAACAGCCGGCCCTTAAATTTCAAACATTCTTTTCACTGCTAATTAGCATTTGAAGCATTTTCGCTGTGCACATCGTGATGTTTATATAATCATCACCTCATAATCAATAGATAGGTTGGTCACATGGTCTCACACACACACACACGCACACACAGACACACACCTACCCTGAATCACCACAGTAAAATTACAGGTTAGTGACGATGCAGTTTTTATGCGAGAATATTTAAAGTGGTTACCGTGGTAACGTGGTGGATGAGCCATCACTAAGCAGCTCGAGATCCTCAGCTCAGTTTCTTTCCCTTTTTCTGCACTCATGCATCTTCACCTTCCTCTCGACTTAAAGGTGCAGTAGGTTGTTTTCTTACCTCAATGTGTTCAGCTGTACCCTTAAAACCCCATTAGAGTGTTGAGAGTTAAGAATCATAACGAATTATTACTCGTGCAATACCACTTTTATACCACTAGAGAGAGTCATGAGCCACTGCAGTGCTTAGATTGCCTCTTGTCCACACTGGCAGCAGTTCACTCGGCTTTCAAAGTAAAAGTCACATTTAGTTCATTGTTTTTACAATGCTTTAGTTACTTTAATGTGTGTAACAGGTGCTCGCTAAAACCTGAGGCTGAGAGAGACTCCATCCTCAGTCCTTTCTCTTTGCTTCCTTCCTTCCTCCCCTTCCTGCTCCCCAGCGCCCCCCTGTGTTTGTGTGTTGTAATGCATGTGCAGATGGGTGTTTAGCGTTGGGACGTGTGTTGGCTCAATCAGCGGAACATTGGACAACACAACAGACCCTGTGTCCTCAACACTGGCAGCCCGCCGCCTCTGCTGCTGGCGCGCTGCCTGGAGGGGTTCGCACCTGTGTGTGTGTGTGTGTGTGCTAATTTGTTGCTTCCTGGAACCTCTATGCTTTTAAAAAACTATCTCTGTGTGCATCTGTGAGTCTATTCAGCTATTTTGGTGACACTAGCTTTCTGTGTGTGTGTGTGTGTGTGTGTGTGTGTGTGTGTGTATGTGCCTGAGGTTCACATGTCACCGTCTGCGGTGTGTGTTGGTGTGGAGAAGAACGAGAGGTCATTCCAGAATAATGAAGTTGGCTCCATGTTGACTCACCATATTTAACTTAACGATGGAGACGCGACCCTTCTCCTCCCGTCAAACGTTTTCATCCCGTCACCCCCCTTTCTTCTTCTCCTCCCACCAGAAGTCCGTGGAGCCGATTGCTCCCTCGCTCACTCCTCTATCACTCCTCTCCATTGTTGACTCATTTATCCTTCACTTGATGTTCCTGCGGAGCGTTAACCTCTGCATCGATCGTCTGAGTGCACAGTGTCTCGGTGGCCCTGCTGTCTCTTCGACCTGTCAGTCAAACAAGTCTAACAAGTCAGGAGATAGACGCCAGTGTGACTGAGCAACAGCGCCCTCTGTGGTGGGGCTGTTGTGATTGATTTTCTCGGGCTCGGCGTTGAAACAAAATGGTTTTTCTACAAAGTCCATTGATCTCGTAAACTCTGGAGCCCTCTTGTTGTTTCCGGTGACCAAGTGGCAACCTCCAGGGTCAACCAATTGGAAACACTTGCAGTTGACTTGGGTGGCCACTTGAGGCTGGCACCAACTGTGAGTCAATCCCCATAGACTCCCGTGTTAAATGGGAGACTCACTCATGTTGAGTTTGATTCTGTCGAGGCGTGAGATTTTGCCTCACTAAGGGAGCGGCCTCTTGAGTGATGCCTGGGCCGACCTGGCACACTCGGTGCTCCGCCTTTTTGCCCATTTTTGGAAGAACCAGGAAGTAGGAGGAGTTAGGAACTGGCAAGCTGCTGACGGGTGAACCGCCCTCTGCAGAAACCTTTTCGCAATCTCCTGTTTTTACTTCAGCCGCCGTCGTTTGTAGCACGGACGCAGCGTTCATGCAGCCGCTGTGCTCCCACAACGATGAATGACATTACCCATAATCCTCGGCGTAACGGGTACCACCCAACTTCTCCCCTAACGTTCTTATTTCAAAGTTCTCGTCCTTGATATCGTCGATAAACACTTCACTGAAGAAGGCAGCTCCCTCGGCCCCAAGCCCTCGTCACCGACCACGCGCCTCCTCCCACCGTTGCCACGCGGACGCCATCTGACGGCAGAGTCTGTGTGGAGGAGGTTTCCTCTGCCACGCTGACTTTGAAAAAAACAAAACAATAATAATAATTTCACATCTCAGCAGCCGGAAACCTTGAAAGAGAGAGAGAGAGAGAGAATAAAACAAATGGAAGGAAAGAAGACGACTTGGGTAAACAGTGGGCCTCGTGGGTTGCCAGGCAACACCGAAATTCATGACATGTCAGGCGTGGGTTGCCCACAATTGACAAATCTCCGTCACTGTCAGTGCAGGTGCATCACTCAGCCTTTTCTCCATTTACTCGTTCTCTCACTCTCTCTCTCTCTCTCTCTCTCTCTCTCCCCCAGCTCCCCTGTCTTGAGTGGGAGGCTGCTGACCTTTAATGTTCTCTGCCTCGGCAGTTTGAAGCGGTTGAGGGGGCGCGGGTCTGCTGCAGGTTATGATCAGGGAGCCACGAGGTGCAGGGATTAGCGCAGAGGAGCTTTGTTGTCAGGGATTGGATGCTCAATTCTATTCCGCCTTATTAATGCCGCGATACGGCCGGCATGGCTGTGCAAGAAAGTCACGGGTTTGAATCCCACCTCTCCCGGGGTCGGACCTGGCGTGTTTGCCTCCGGCTTCCTCCCACAGTTTAAAAACACGTAGAGCGGAGTTAATTGGAAACCCTACGTGACCTCAGGTGATGGTGTGAGAGCGTTGTCATGGCGATCTGTCCATCCTGTGCCCCAATTTAAGTCCGGTATCTGCCGGGACCGGCTTCAACAACCCTGGGAGGATAAGCAGAAAGGAAGGAAGGAAAGAAGTAACAATGAAAGGGAAGGAAGGAAGGAAGGGAGGGGGGAGGGAGGAAGGAAGGATAGATTTCATGATTATCTGTTTGCACATAAGACGTCCTGATGTATCACAACCCCCTTTAGTATCAAGTACTTTGCCCATAACTGAGCTCAATATGTAGTGTGTGTGTGTGTGTGTGTGTGTGTGTGTGTGTGTGAGACTCAGTAGTTAAAGTCATCCTCTGTATCATAATCTGGACATAAAAAGCACAGCCTCCATAAAAGTCCTCATCTCGGGGATGTTGTTCCTTGCTCCGTGGTCAGAGAGCGAATCACCGTATTTTATGGCAACGCGTGACGAAAACCCTCAAAACTGGCAAATAAAATGTTATTGAGATACTTCAAATTTAAACATCTGTGTCGGAATCAGCTCAAACTCATCTCTCGTTGCCATAAAAGTTTTCATGATTTCAAAACACAGTAATCGACATCTCAAAGTAGGCCAATAAACGTGTGTATTATTAAAAATCTGGTTTTATATAGTCATTAAATCTCGGCCTCCGCAGCTTCCTCCCGACTTGTCGTGGCTGCAGTTAAACACGGGGCGGGTTTCAGGGTGAGGCTGCGGTGGCGCTCTGTCAGCAGCTGCTCGCCATAGGGATGAGGCGTGGAGCCGGGGTGGGGGGGGGGGGGGGGGGTTGAAGCCTGAGCTCTGTTAAATACAGGGGGGGGGGGGGGGGGGAGTTGTGCGTGACCCATGGGCGGGTCCCTTGGCTGATTTCAGAGGGATTATAGAGTCAGTAATGTGGAGAAATCACTGCTGTGTATTCACTTTATTTAGCACTTTATTTTTTTAACTTTGCAAAAAAAAAAAAAATTAAGTATATCACATAAATATATTAACTCAGAGATAGAAGTTATTGATGATCAAAATGAAAAAAAAAAGGAATATTAATTTGATATTTTGATAGTTTAATTGAATTATTGTATCGTATAATGTGACATCAATCTGCAGTGTGATGGTGCCGCCCCCCCCCCCCCCCCACTTTTACATCTGTCTGTCCTCTCCTGACTCCACCCCCCCCCAGCAGACAAGGCCCTCAGAGGGGTCCATTGTCCTCTGCGCTGTCCATCCCTCCCTCTCCTCTCTAATCAAATTGCCTCCATGAGGAAATGCCAGCAAATTACAGCCTCTATTCATATCTGATGGCCTATGAACTCATCCTGGGGACGGGGGGACGGGGGGGGGGGGGGGGGCAGACGTGATGGGGGGGGGGGGGGGGGGGAGCAGACGTGTCGTACAGTGACTGGGGGAAGAAGAGTCACAGGACCGAGATAGAAGTTCCTCCGACGTGAACACGGCGACGGCACATTTCCTCTTTGCTTTATCACCGCACACACACACACACACACACACACTCGGCTGCTCTCACATGATCGCAGCAGACAGACATGTACGTATGTACTGTACAATCCCTTGGGTGCGTGATTACACACATATAATCACACATGCATGCAATTCTTTGGGTCACATGTGCAAGGCGCCGTCTCACACACACACACACACACACACGCACACACGCTTAGAACTTTTAATCTGGCCTGTGCCGTTGGACGGGCGGCGCGTACGACCTGCTAATTAGTGGCCAGTGGAGGCCTGTGTTTGTCTGCTCTCTTCCTGTGCAGCTCAGACACAAGTGTCTCTGTGTCTCTATCTCTGCTCCCAGAGATACAGAGGAGGGGGGAGGGAGGGGGGGAGGAGGGGGAGGGAGGGAAATGAATGAAGACAGTTAGTCTGCGGGAGCAGGGAGCGCTCGTGTCACCCGAGCCTTTACTCGCAGGCGATCCATGACTTCTGACCTCTTCTTCGGAGAAGCCGAGCGAGGAGGCGGCGAACTGACCAGGTAGCTACAACCTGCGGTCACATGACCAGGCGCTCTCTCTCTCTCTCTCTCTCGTTCTCTCTCTCTCTCTCTCTCTCTCCTTCTCTCTCTCTCTCTCTCTCTCTCTCTCTCTCTATTCCAGTTGTGCTGGATTTCCCCATTCCCTGTGTTTTCTGTGAGGAAACCTCTGCCCCGCTCTACTCCCACTTCCCCCGCTTCCTCCCCTCACTCGCAAACTCCTCTTCCTCTTCCCGCTCTGTCACTCTCCTCTCGTCTGGACACAAACTCTACAAAGTAAGTGGAGCTGGATCCCGCTCGCTCTGTCCCGTCTTCTTCTTCTTCTTCTTCTTCTTCTTCTCCTGCCTCTTCTTCTGCCTCCTGAGCTCTTTGGCTGGATCTGTAGTGAGAAGCGGTAATGACAGATGATGAGAGGGGGTCCGGGTGTCATCCTGAAGATGGGCTGAGATAAGTGGAGGAGAGGGTGAGGGAAGAGTTCAGCCACTTTTCTGAATCACATCCTGCCTCGCGTCTCTCTGCTTCGTCCCGTTCACTTCCTGTCGCGCGCGTCTCCTTCGAGTTTCACAATCGGAGGAACATCTAGTTTGATTGCTTTGATTTTTAAATCTGCATTTCCCACTTCCTCTCGCGGAGGAACGTCTCTCTGCACCCGACGATCTGACTTCTGTTTCCGTAATTTCGCGAAGCGAAATAAACCCATGCGTGAACTTTTCAGATGGACCAACCAGAGAGCCTGTGTTTACAGTTCATGTAATACTTCCTCTCCGTTCTGGAGAACCTTATCTTGTCACTATCACATCTGTGTGTGTGTGTGTGTGTGTGTGTGTGTGTGTGTGTGTGTGTGTGTGTGTGTGTGTGTGTGTGTGTTGGTGTGTGTGTGTGCGTGTGTGTGTTT
>JAFBJT010112541.1:0-14522 GCA_016785325.1 Chascanopsetta lugubris
AGGAAGGTTTTACACCTCTCTGTGTTACATTCCATTTATAGTATTTTTGGTGGCCCAATACAATATCAACATTTACCACCACGGACGATATTGATTTTTTTCTCCCCCTTTTACGGCTTCAAATAGGTAAAATCTTATTTTCTCGTCGAGCTGGGCTCAGTTTATTGATTCAATCAGTCCCTCTTTGTCCGGCACGGGCTGTCTCCATGTTCACACACACACACACACACACACGCGCGCGCGCGCACACACGCACACACACACACACACAATTTGTCAGAATTGATTGAACGGAATTTTGATTTTCACAAAATAAGATCAGACATTGGTTGATTATTTGATTTGAATTTGGATTCAGATTTGAATTCCTGATGTGACAGGATGAATGAAAAGTTATCTGCTTGTAATCGGATCATCTAAAGCACCTGTTCATGACCAAAACTGGATAAAACGTGTAATGAAAAAATTTGTGCAAGAACGAATAAAGGAATAGATTATTGAAACAGCAACAAATTTGATTGATCAGTTAATCCGGTCTATTTAAAACACGACACATTTCCTGAAGTGGTGGCAGTAAAATGCCTTGTGCACCATAATGCTCCGTAAATAACATCATACTAGCATCTTTTCTTTTATATCAGACGTCTAAAGTTGTTTTTCAAAATAGTGTAAAAAGGTACATTTGACTTTTTGTCCGATTGATGGAAAAATAAATCTACAGATCGGCTGATTATCAAAATAATTGTTTGTTGCAGCTCTTATGGGGTTAGAGTTGGAAAATAACTAGTTACACAAACATGCCAATATGGACCCTGGGAAAGTATCTGTCAATTCAGGTCAAACTAGATCAAATCTTTTGTTGCAGAAATGAAATGTTCTGATGAAACACCAACACAAAAGGCTCTCACACAATGAAACGGTCTCACAGGGGACAAGAGGGGAGAGATGGATGAGACTAGTGCAGCCAGAGCCTCTGCAGGACATTTCCTCTGTATAGAGGAGGAGCTGGGAAGCTGAAGGGACGACAACAACAACAACACAACAGCCAATGAATGCATGGGTCAGGGGTCAGGGTGGATCCTTTCTCCAAACCCGGGTTCAATAAAACGCTTTGTGATCATCTGGATTGGCGTAGTACTGTGTGCAGAAATGCTTTCGTCAACAACATGGGGCAGTATGGTGTATGTTGCTCAAGGGCACTTCAACATTTGAAATGGGTGGGACTGGGATCAAAACGTCAACTGGCTCCAACCAGTCTAATCATTGGGACACAGCCACCACCAATATACAAAGGCAATGGACGACATGAAGGAGGAAGAGCCATAATTTCACTATAGGACCAATGGAGACGTCCAACCAACGTCCAAATAACAAACCAATGACATTTTGGTGATCAAATTATTTTTTCTAAATATTTTTCTTTAAATTGGAAATTTGTCAAATAATTAAACATATTTTGAAAGAGATTTTCCAGTATGGCCTTTCATATTGCAAATGTATTCTTACGTAACTCAACAATGTGCAGTTCAAAATGCTATTAATGAAAAATAAAATTACATCATTGCAGTTTGAGTTCTAATTTCATATTTGCTCTATTTGACATATCTTTCAAATATATAAGTATAATCTTAGGTTTCAGTGTGAATCATCACAACAACAGCAAGACAGTAAAGGATTCCGCAGTTAAATCTATATGTCAGGGGGTTTTATATGCAGTTTATGTGCATGAAATAAATGAAAAATGAGTGACTAACCAATAAAAAAATTGATTTGTAATATTATTATTAAAAACCAAGCTATTTCCTTGCTGCTGTGAAGGTCAGTCAACAGTAGAGAGATGATTCATGTCTCCTGTCCTTCTGCTCATCTCAAGCCTCAGCACATGTATCACCATCCAGCTCCTCTTCCCTCTGCATTGTTCTGAACGGAGACCGTTGGGGGGTTGGGGAAATAAGGAAGAAGGGTGTGGCTTCACTGTTGGCATAGCAACAGAGTTATCACTGCTTTTGACCCCCCCCCCCCCCCACTACTACTAGTCAGTAGTATATTAAGTGGAGGAACTCGGTCACCAGATGAGAGTGCGTGGCGGCGAGCTGGCCAGTATATTCATGATGAGCGTGAACCTACATGGAGACTCTGCCTTGGTGCGTGCAAGCAATGTCAATAGATCCCACACACACGCAGACACACGCACACACGCACACACACACACCAGAGCAAGCAGGGGTTTGCTGACTGGTTTTCTAAGCAGCTCCGTATGTGCACACCCATGGAACCGTCTGGTGGAGAGGCACCAGAGTGATGGGCTCTGTCTCAGAGTTCAAAGCAGCATAGCCCATCAGCATCACACCAGCACAGCAATATCTCCCCTTAATAGGCCGCTGCTGGTATAGAACACAAGGTTACACGACATTACCGGGATTAGTAAATAGAAGTCAGCGTGTTCTCAGCGTGTTACTGCGCCGACGCAAGGAGCTCCTGACCCGCACACAACCCCGACCGAGGAGGATGTGGAACATAAAGCGACGCGCTGATGCCTTTGAAGTGACACAAAGTGCTGTCAGATACACCTCATTATGTCACTGCGAATGAATGAGTGAAACCCCACCAGATACATCAGCAGATGATATCATCTTTACATCCAGGAGATGATGCATTCATGGATAGAACAAGGTTTCTAGGGCTACAAGCAATGCATTCATATGTGTATTAGTTTGGAGATTAGTTTAATGTTGGATTAATCTGATCTAACCCCAAATGTGGCTAATTAAGAATTGGGTAGTTCCCTTATTGTTTACTGGAAAGCATCAAATCAAAATATTACAGTGTCTCAGTGACAGAAACTGAATCTAGGGTGGGATTAAATAACCCCAAATCAAATCTGCTTGATGGAGGCTTCCCTTCATGGATACTGTCACACTAAAAGCCAAATAAAAGCACTATGGCTGATTTAACTGTATAATGTTACAAAACACTGCCATCTGGTGGTCAAATATAGAACTATTGCAGAACATAGAACATAAAGGGATATAGGTAAAATGTTAGACAAAAATAATTATACTGATGTTTTTATGACTGTCAAAAAAGGGGAAAGAAAGTAAAATGTCTCATTAACACATTTAGTCAAATTCATGAATTTAGGGCATTTCTATCACTCACATTTTTATTTTAAATTTTTGGTATATAATCATTTGCATGTTCGTCTACAACGCAATTAAAAGTGTTTTATCCGGTTTTATCACCCGTTTGGAAAATCCGTCAACTTTTCCAACGAACCGGAAGTAACGTAAAAAGTTTTGATTTGACAATTCGCAGCACTTAGCTTGATTAAAACCCGATTTAAGATTAAACATGTTATCAAATTTCAAATCTGTATGCACCGAATTGACATGTATCTGTTGATAGTTGCTGTCATTCACTAACTATTTTCATAACAAACAACAGAAAAGTATAATTCAGAAGTAAACTTAAAAACGCGAGGATTCTGAACGAAGTTCTGCTTAAATTACCTGGATCATCCTCTCCTCTTGTCTGACGTTCAAAGGGATCTCCGTGAGCTGTGGACATGGAAGAGAATGTTTAATGGAGAAAGTGCAAACGACAACAAATCTAAAACAAGTCGGTGTGCACAGATATATCAGTGTTGAAGGTTTGTTTACATTTGCTTGTTGGTTTGAAACGGCGTTTTAGAGCGAGTCACCTACCTGTCAATGGTGTCGATGTAAGGTTCAAAACATTAAATGTAGGTGTCCATGTTTTCTTTAGGTCAACTGCAAACACCTGACCGACACCGTCCGTCACCTGACACAGAATCATGGCCTCACCTCTCTGTTTCCTGGCTCTCATCTCAGGTGTGCTGCCCTATTGTTGTTAAATTTCAACATTTCCGACATTTTCACAGCATGTGAACGCAACACAACAACTTTACCGCCAAATTCAGCGAAACTACTTCCGCTAATTTCGGGATATACCAAGCTAGCTAAACATTTCTCACTTAGCTGATTGAAACAGTGAACATCTCATGGAAAATTGGTGAAATGTTTCAGAATAGGTCTGCCTGGTTCTCAAGTAGTGCGCCGAGGTCCAGCCTCAACTTCTGGAGTAAGTGTTATTAGTTTATAAATGTTATGTTTGTTTAAGATAAGCAGTCAGAGACATTATTCACCCAGTACATCCTGTTTACTACAGTAGATTTATCATTTAGCTGGTTTGTTTGTAATAGCTGTTGACACAGTACAATTAATTTCCATGCCATTACCATGAAAACAGATGGATGTAAACATTGATATAATTTTGTCAGCGCATAACTTGATTTACTTTGTACGTAATCTCATACTGTCAACAAATGGCACTGAGTGTGTATGTATGTGACATCACATCACCATGATAGTCAGCCACAAGATGGCGATCATGTTGCTTTTGCCTCTTTTTTTCTGAGCAGTCTTTATGTCCATCTGTGTATGGATTTATAGTCTATGATTTAAATGTTTTTTTTTATTGATATAAAAAAATAGGGGGTTACACCCCTCACATTATTAGTTTCATCTTATTGCAAACCTGTTTGAGTAGAAACATATTTACGACTAAATCCCAGCAAGACATCTGTCTGCATTTGTTCACACACATTATTATTTGACTTAACAGATTTTTGTTGTTGTTTTTGTGAATGTAGTTAGTGAGGGCGGGACTGTTGCTGGCTGGAGGACGGCAGATTATCTTTTCAGTCAGGATGCGACATGTCCAGATACTCTGAGGTGAAAAGCTATAAGCACTTCTATCATTTATTTTAAAAAACAACTTCATATTTTCCATAATTTCTTCAAAGCAATAACCTAAATGTCATTTTGCAGGATATTTGCAAGTCAAGATTACCTGATGAACCAGGTGACAGTTTTTCACTGCTTGTTTCTGTATACTTGTGAGAAACGGCAGAGTGTGAAGTCGGTGTGCATCGGTCACTATGTGCTGCCTCCAGGCTGCGTACAGGACGGTGAGGACGACTAGATGTTGATTTAGATCCTGTAAACAATATCTAGTTTAGGGACTTATGCAGCATTTCTCTGACTGTACTTTCAGAAGTGAGAGAGGTGGTGGGGAGGTTGATTTGGGAGGACGAGGACGGACATGCTGACACAGAGGTAGAGAATACACCAACTACATTTCTACAGAAACTAATAGTCAAGTGTAAACAAGTGAGCTTGACCTTTTGTTTTTTTACAGGTTGTAAATGAAAAGTCCAGTGAAGTAGAAATCAGCGGATGCGGGTATGTTTCCAAAGTGATTATTCAGACGTAATCTCAGTGTACTGTAAACAATGCAGTGACTTTATTGATTTGGTAAAATGATAACTTATTTTTTTTTTCCAGTTTGGATCAATCTGACACAGACTCATCAGAGTGTGAGGATTCTGCTTGTGTCCATCTGCAGGATTTCCCAGCTAAAGACTCACTCACAGGTCAGACCTTCATCAGAATCAACAGATATTTAAGTAAGTAATCTGGAAGAAGTCATCTGTGTGTTAATGTTTCTGTCTTCCCTCAAGGGTATGTGGGAATTGACGAGCTGCCGAGATATTCAGGGAATTTGTGTGACTTCAATCCCAAGTGCGTTCGATGCTCCAACTGTGAAACCTGCATATCAGCAGACAGCCACTGAAAAGGAAGGTTGCTCAACAGCAACAAGTTGTGCCAGACGTACATGATGTACTGACAGGTGATTGTTATGATTTATGTGCGAGCATTGTCTCCCTGCACTAGTGTTTGTATTGAATAAACTGACAGGACTTCAAATACCATTGTGTGTCTCAATCAGTTATTACGATACTATTCTATTGTGCCTGCTGCTAATTGTACTATTACAGTTCTTGATCTTAATCTTGATCATGTATGTAATAAAAACAAGTGTAAAATGGCAAAAGGCATGCTGACCTTTAAAACAGAAATGATAATACCTCTAAATATTGAGCATCATTTCATAATTCAGGATTTTTCAACTTATGTGCCTGTTATTTGCTCCTTGCAGGTTTTATCCTCACGTCATAATTAAACTGTTCATATCCATGTATATGAAGATATACAGTATTTGACACAGTGATGATGCAATGTTGTTGTTTACAGAGGTGCTTCCGACATTATATGTTGTTTTATTAATGTATTGATCAATATGTTTGCACACGGTTTCATTATGTTTGTCATCTTATTAAGTGAGGCCTCAGTTGATAATAATTGTTCCTAAAAGATCCTCTGCACCTGCTCATTGGACCGATCATATCAGTGTGGGAGGGTGGGTACGTCTCTTACGTATAACTCTGTAAAATGACACAGAGTCAGAAATAACCAACAACACAATGATATTACATTTACTATTACTATTCCTGACATTCATTATCAGTAACATCGGCGATAAATCATCCCAGTAGAATAATTCCGAGCGCTTCCATGGCACCGCCCACCCCCCACAGAGTGGTACGGTCCGAATGAGTCTGACCAATTAGGGGCTTTGTTGTTGTCCCGGCCCCGCGGGACGACAGGAAGCTACTGCCGCTGCTGCACCCCGCGTGCCTCCTCTGTACTTTGACTCTATTCACCACCCTATTCTCCCAGTGCCACACTGACACTCGTTTCCACTGGTGTCGTGGCTCGTGTCCGTGGTCGAGATGGCGCAGGAGAATCTGTCGGTGGTGCTTCACGCGCAGGGAGACCTCAGACTGGTACATGCACCTGTTACATGTTTGTTTACATGTTAGCGGTTCAGTTATAACCTGTTGTAAACGTGTGAATGCAATTTTCCCTCACAGGATAATCTTCCCATTCCGGAGCCAGGACCCGATGGTACAGTTTATTTCTTTATTATTATTTTTTTTTTAACTAAAGATATAATTTACATCTAATGCATTTCTATTTCTATCTGTGATTGTATTATTATCGTAGAAATCTTGCACACTGCACCTTTAAAGGCTCGGTTTGTGACTTCTACGTGATTTTCTTTCCAAACATTGGTAGAAATAGCATACAAAATAATATACGATAAATATATTTTATTAGTCCAACATTGGGGACATTTGCAAACATAAAAAATAATCATATCACTATATCTCATCATTATTGAAATCATTGTCTAATCTGATTGTGTGGATTATTGTTGTATTACTCTTTAAATGAGCTCTGTATATGTTCATGTTGCATTACTATGTTTCTACAGTAGCCTAGAATGGACACAAGAAACACCTTTGAATCTTAATGACGTAGGTTCGCCTACATTCTTGGTAGGGACGAGTGAAATGATGGTTATTTAACTGCAGTAAGTAACTGCACCACTAGATGACACTAAATCCTACACACTGCAGTGTTACAGCAAATCCCTTCCAGCGTAGCTTTAATGAGATATGTCAAAAATAAATCAATCAATAAAATCATGGAGGTCTGTGGAACCCAACTCTTCTGGAAGAGCCCTCCCTCATTATCACGGTGTCTGTGTCACACTCTGTCCTCAGAGGTTTTACTGCGGATGCACTCGGTGGGAATCTGTGGATCCGACGTCCACTACTGGCAGCACGGACGCATCGGAGACTACGTGGTCACCAAGCCCATGGTGTTGGGCCATGAGGCCGCGGGGCAGGTGGTGAGGGTCGGGTCGGCGGTCAAGCACCTGAAAGCAGGTGAGTGGGTGTGTCAGCGAGTGTGCGTGTGTGTGTGTATCAGTCAGAGTTTGGATCGTGTAATGTGCCCTGCAGTGATCATCCGTTCCAGATGTCTGTGTTAAAGGTGACAGTGTGTAAGGTTTGGTGACCTCTAGAGGTGAAGTTGCACATTGTATCCATCACCTCGCCCTCAGCCTTCTGAACATGCAGGAGAAGCTATGGTCGACTTCAGTTGTCATTCAAACTCCACTCCTCATTTAAATAATATACATTATATTACATTAATTGGCTCATTGTAGGGTAATGGAGAAAAAAAAACATTTAGGTGATTATAAATTCATGAAAATGTCAGCATGTCATTGCTTTGTAATATTTTTTTTAGAAGTGACAAAAATTCACACAATCTTACACACTGCACCTTTAAACTATTTAAAACTAGTTCAGTCGGAGCCACACCCCTGATTAAAGATCAATATTTGCGCTGCTGTGAGCCCGACTCGTGTTTCCCAGGTGACCGAGTGGCCATTGAGCCCGGCGTTCCCCGAGAGATGGACGAGTACTTTAAAAACGGACGGTACAACTTGTCGCCCACCATCTTCTTCTGTGCCACGCCCCCCGACCACGGGAACCTGTGCAGATTCTACAAGCACAGCGCCAACTTCTGCTACAAGTAACTGCTGGCTTCTTTTTGTATTTTCATTACAACAACCTGTCGTTGCACCAGATCTCTGCAGCCAACTGCCTCTCTTGCCCAACCTGTGTGCATTTCCTTCTTCTTTACCCCCCCCCCCCCCCTTTTGCCTCTTTCCCCCCCCCCCCCCCTTTTGCCTTCACTTCCAGGCTGCCAGATAATGTGACCTATGAGGAGGGGGCCCTGATCGAACCTCTGTCCGTGGGGATCCACGCCTGCCGCAGAGCTGGCGTCACCCTCGGCAGCAGCGTGTTCATCTGTGGCGCAGGTAAAAATGCAAACATGCAGCTTCAGCGGTAGAATACCCGTCACAGACTGTGGCATGTTTGGGCCGGTGCGCCCTGATATCAGGGAGCAGCGTGTTCTGTGTTTGAGTGACGCGCCGCTGCATGTGAGCAGGCTGATGCAACACCGTCAGAGCATGGAGCCGCAGGAAGAGGCCATCACAAAACTCCAGCGAATATTAACACAACAGGTTAATGTTCAACACGGTGACTGTGGTGCAACCAAGGTGATGAACCTAGAGACACCAGTGTGACAGTTTGTGTGTGTGTGTGTGTGTGTGTGTGTGTGTGTGTATGTGTTATCGGTTCGTGTAAATATAAGCCAGACAAACCGAAGCACGCTGAAAATAACAACCATAAACAATCTATATATATCGAGTATCATTTCCACAGTGTTGTAGTGATTATACATTCGTAAACATGTCAGTATATCATTTTAATCTACCGATAGAAGTGTCAAAATCTTACACACTGCACCTTTAAATCTATATACCTTTTAAATCTGACACATTTGTGATAAAAACCTGCTGATTGTCGTTGTACATGACCTGATGTGTGATGCGATATTTCAATCCAGGGCCCATCGGCTTGGTGTGTTTGATTGTGGCAAAGGCGATGGGGGCAGCAAAGGTCGTCATCACAGGTGACTCTCTCCCTCTCCCTCTCTCTCTCTCTCTCTCTCTCTCTCTCTCTCTCTCTCTCTCTCTCTCTCTCTCTCTCTCTCTCTCTCTCTCTCTCTCTCTCTCCCTCTCTCTCCCACACAACACAGACAGACTGTAATGTAATCATTCGTATTTAATCCACTTACAGATCTGTTCCCCGAGCGTCTGACAGTGGCCAAAGAGCTGGGTGCTGACTTCCAGGTGAAGGTGAAGAGGGAGGACACTCCTCAGCAGCTGGCCGAGCGTGTGAGGGAGCTGCTCGGAGCTCCGCCCGACCTCACCATCGAATGTAGCGGCGTGGAGAGCAGCATCCAGACTGCCATCTACGTACGTGAGCTATACATCCGCTGTTTTGCGTTTGCTGTATTTATATTATAATATATTATATTTAAGAAAATAAAAAAATATATATTTGAATTGCCATCAGGCAACACGCTCGGGAGGCGTGGCGGTGATGGTGGGTCTGGGCTCTGAGATGAGCACCATTCCCCTGCTCAACGCTGCTGTGAGAGAAGTGGACATCAGAGGAGTCTTCCGCTACTGTAACACGTAAGACAACGTCTGCTAGATCTGAATCTGACTCTGTACCTTTCTACTAAAACACATTTCAAACGGATGAAAGAATGAGGTTTTTCCAGTACCATTTTGTAGCTAAATTCATGAATTATACTCAAAGTGAACATGGAAATAACGCACTATCTTACCATTTTAAAGGTGTAGTTAGTAGGATTCAGCGCCATCAAATCTTTTGTAGCCTTTAATATATCATTAAAACTCAAAATGTCTTTAGTTTGTCCATTCAGGGCCACTGTAAAGACATGTTGGTGCAACATGGTGGCCTCTGTTTGAGAGGACCCCCCCCCCCCAATTTAAATATAATCTCAATCTAAGGTAATGTAAATAAAATGCACACATTCACATGAGTATACATGCATACAAATATCAGTATAATTATTCATTTATTTCCTAAAAAAAGCAAAGAATTTCACCTAAATCTTACACAGTGGACCTTCTAAAGGAAAACAAATCCAAATGCACCGTATCTGACTGATCTGTAAGTTTCCTGCTGAGACAAACAAACAAATGGACCAGGATGAAAACGACCTCCTCGGCAGTTCATTAGATACAAGATAAAGTAAGATGGAGAACGAGCTGTTTGACCACTCGTGTCCCTCTCGTCCGGCAGATGGCCGATGGCTATAAACATGCTGGCTTCAGGCAAAGTCAACGTGAAGCCGCTCGTCACCCACCGCTTCCCCCTGGAGCAGGCGGCTCAGGCCTTCGAGACCACGCGTCAGGGCCTGGGGATAAAGGTCATGTTAAAGTGTGACCAGAACGACCAGAACCCCTGACCGGATCTGACCCCAGCGCGGTGAGAAAACGGAGCCGCGTGAATCGGTGCGAGAGGCCGACTGGACATCGACCCCCAGGCTGGAGACTAGAGCAGAGTTACACACTAACTCTCACTGTGGCCTCACCTGCAGGTCAGACAGGCGATAGGCCTGAAACGGTAACAAATACTTTGAATTTCTGACTTTTTACACTGATGTAAATTTTCGTAATATTTGAATTTAAAGTAATTTGACACATAGACACGATGTAATTAAACTTTAATAAAACAATTATATTACACTGTGTGCTGTTTTTCTGTATCATAGATGGATGAAGTGAATAGGATTAAATAGCAGATCTTGTATGTAATAATTTGGGTCTGCAGTTCCCTCTTAAAGACACTAGATGGAACTAGAGCCTCAGAGTAAAATCATTGGTCACCTTCTGTATCAGGTTTGTATATTTTTTTGATCATAAATGAAACTCCAAATGCACATAAGACAATTCTGCATATACCTTTAAAGGTCTAGTGCGTGTGGTTTAGCTGACTACTTCCACTTTGATAAGCAGAAATTAAATATAAAATAATTACATAAAGTTGTGTCTCATCTCTTATCCATGGTCAGTATAGATACTGGTTAGCGATGTGTAAGAAATTATTTTTTTCTTTAATTGGGTTCAATCAATAGTGGGGGAATAATATACAGCTGTTTGTTACCATCTGTATTGGTGCTATGTTTTAAAGGAACAGTGTGTATAATTTAGGTGTGATTATTTCCCTTATTTTTGGCAGTTTAGACACAATAATTGCCCTGATGTCTTTTTTGAGTGTGTATCCACCTGAATGCATGAATTGTTGTTTGTAGTATCCTCGAATGAACCCATTATATTTGCATCTGGAGTACTGGTTCTTTCAAAGGAGGCTGCCATGTTGCATTACCCTATGTTTACTAGTCAACATAGTCAGAGTTTCAAACATAAGTGAGGGCTTCCACGGGTTCTCCCGGGTTTGAATCCAGTGGAAAAGAACCAGGCATGTTTATCTCAGTTTTTATTTCCTTACCACAGTGACATGATACTAGTTTACGAGGCATGCACACACATAATGTTCATATGGTTCCAGTTCAACAACGACGCTCTGCCGAGCCCTCGCTCTGCGCTCGGGCCTCCGTCGGTCACAGTGTGTGATTCACTCTCTCGTACAGGTGTGAGGACGTCTGCACTGACTAAACCTGTGTGTTTGTTTGTTTGTTTTTTTAACATGAACACAATACTAGACACGATTCTCTTTATGTACAGACATTCTAATACTGCTGATGGCAATGGGACAGCTCACACAGTTTACACAGTTACATTCACAATCCACTCGTGGTGTCCAGGAGCGTCAGTCAGGAACACCACAGATGTACATACAGAAGAGAGCACGCAAAAAAGGGGAACATGTCGTACGGGTGAAGTGTCGATATCAAAAGCAGAATGAAGTCGCATTTTCATTTTTTTTGTTTTTGTGTGTGTGTGTGTATCAGGTTGTGTGTTATTTCCCGCGTTTGTGAGTGTGTTTTGTACACGAGCTTTAGAAAAGGCTTGAACCGTCGCTGGGAGGTGGAGCCTGCGTATTGCCGTCAAATGAAGGAAAATCAAAGAAAGGGATATGGCATTTCTCCCGTTAACTCCTGCTGCAAGCATTGGTTTGATTCACATGTACATTACACATCAACGCACCGACATCTCAAACACTAACATCGTCACCCCAGCCGCCCGTTTCCATGGCAACTATTACGCTTCAATGTGCCTTTGCCTTCATCTGTGTGCACGTTCAACAGCGAGAATCAGGAAGTATTTACAAAGCAGCTGTGCCCCCTGACCCCCCCCCCTCATCCCCCACACACACCACGCCCCCCCCCTCTGCACCACTGCCACCTTCAGTCACAATATTAGCAAAATATGTATTTACATGAGAAATAAATATCGAGGAGAAAATGAAACTATACACGTTGTATAGTAGAAGTATCATATTGCATTACATGAGTATAAAAAAAACAAAGTGTGGCGCAGTCACGCCATAAGTCCATACACACACACACACACACACACACACAGAGGACAAATAAATTAACACACACATATACTCACAAACACACACTCTACAAAGAGAGTTGAAGCCATTGATGAGGAAAAACATTAAGTGGAGTATGTTTTGTTTTTTTAATTGTGCACTTAAAGACAAATAAAAGTTGAAATGTTGAAGACAAAGGAACCTCCCCCCTGAGCCACACCGGCTGCGTGAGCCCTGCGAAGTGGCAGTGTCGCAGCGCTGTTGTGAGGTTGCGTGTTCAACACTGGAACAGCAGTGTGGCGGCTAACTGCAGTTTAGACATATTGTCAAGGCTCCACACAAACACGGCAACTATGCCTCGTTTGTTTACTCCCTGAACCGACACATTTTCCAAAATAACCGGTGTGAACATCGAAACAAAGCCTCGTAAAAAGCAAATGAATGGATTCAGTCCCTTTATTCTTGACATTTCAAGCTCATTTTCTCAAAGTGCATGATGGAAAAAATACGTTTTCTATTTTTTTTTCTCATCCATGGCTTCGATTCTCCTTCGCACTCACTCGCTGTCTCGCCAGCTGAAAAAATATGATAAAAGCATTTCATGTCAATAAAATGGCTGCTGTTTGTGTGAAGCACAGATGCGGTGATGATGAAGACTTGAACTCATTAGCTCAAAGGAGGAAAGGAAAGAAAGAAATGAGTGGACAGGGAGAAGCCGTCTCGGTACTGGTCAGGAATGAGAACCAATCACGGCTCGTCTTGTCTGAACGCTCCCCGGTCAGTGTTCATATGTACATCGGTGTCTCCTGGCCTGTTAGCAGTCTGAACATGGCCGCCGGCATCGTCTTCATGTGGATCTGAGAGAAGAAGAACAAAAGTGCTATCTCAAACATTTAGATTATTTTACAAAGGCCTCTTTTAGTATTGTGTCGAGAGAAATGTCCCTGCGTTTAAATGTGAAAAGTGTAAAATCAAATAGACACTAAAGAAGATATTAATGAGTAAAAACAGATCGATAGTTTCTAGATACATTTTTTTTATTTGGCCAAGTCACACAATCTGTGTTCTGACAATACTGAGCTCCAGAGCCACTGAGTCAAACACAGCCATATTGTCTCCTCACAGAAACCTACCCGTCATATTGTTTCTGTGGCAGGTGGGATTCCTCCACAACAGGAGACACCTGCTCAACTGTATCACTGTGCTATTCTATTCTCGCAGTGTGACAAGTTTGCGTGTGAGGGATTCAGTATCTCCTCTTCCACACAGGTGTGGGAAGTTGCCACAGAGACAATAAAAAATTGAGAGTGGAGGCAGCTCAAACTGAGGTGTACTTTCAGAGTTGGATCCATCAGCTCCAGAGAAGCTGTTGAGCTACAACTCCCACTATAGAACTATTTTCTGTGACTGTCTCTGCCTGGTAAAAGATGAGTGTGTGTGAGAGAGAGAGAGAGAGAGAGAGAGAGAGAGAGAGAGAGAGAGAGAGAGAGAGAGAGAGAGAGAGAGTGAGTGAGTGAGTGAGTGAGTGAGTGAGTGAGTGAGTGAGTGAGTGAGTGTGTGTGTGTGTGTGTGTGTGTGTGTGTGTGTGTGTGTGTGTGCGCATCAGTTCAACCTCGCCGACGGAGTTGGACAGGGCCTGGACGATCTTCTCATGCGCTGTAGCCACCACACTCTGACCATTGATCTCAATGATCCGGTGACCCACGCGGACGCCGCCTCGCTCAGCGATGCCTCCTCGCATCAGACTGCAAATCTGCATGGACACAAACACGCTGAGTCAGCAAATGAAGAATTGAACAGTGAGTGGAAGCGTAATGATGTTAAAAAAATGCTGTGTAATACAAATAAAACCTAATTA